>SJYT01058423.1:45575-94825 GCA_006410635.1 Cephalophus harveyi | reverse complement strand
AAAGATTTAAATTAAAACTGAATAAAAGTAGCAGTATATTACATTTAAGTATGAGATAATTAAATACTATAACAGATCATTTGTACAAAAAAACAAAAACAAAATGAATCCAATATACTTTAGAGAAAATTCTAGAATCAGTTCAAAGGGAATAATGAAGGAGACTACACAATTAATGAATAGTGTTGCCACCTAGACCACTCACTCTAGAGTCTAAGCAGGTCAGTTCACTTCAGTTCAGTTCAGTCGCTCAGTCATGTCCAACTCTTTGCAACCTCATGGACTGCAGCATGCCAGGCCTCCCTGTGCATCACCAACTCCTGGAGTTTACTCAAACTCATATCCAGGAGTCAGTGATGCCATCTAACCATATCATCCTCTGTCAACCCCTTCTCCTCCTGCCTTCAATCTTTCCCAGCATCAGGATCTTTTCCAATGAGTTAGTTCTTCGCATCAGGTGGCCACAGTATTGGAGCTTCAGCTTCAGCATCAGTCCTTCCAGTGAATATTCAGGACTGATTTAGGATGGACTGATTGCATCTCCTTGCAGTACAAGGGACTCTCAAGAGTCTTCTCCAACATCACAGTTCATAAGCATCAATTCTTCAGCACTCAGCTTTCTTTACAGTCCAACTCTCACATCCATACATGGCTACTGGAAAAACCATAGCTTTGATTAGATAGACTTTTGTTGGCAGAGTAATGTCTCTGCTTTTTAATATGCTATCTAGGTTGGTCATAACTTTTCTTACAAGGAACAAGCATCTTTTAATTTCATGGCTGCAATCACCATCTGCAGTGATTTTGGAGCCCCTCAAAATTAAATCTATCACTGTTTCCACTGTTTCTGCATCTATTTGCCATGAAGTGATGGGACCAGATGCCATGATCTTTGTTTTCTGAATGTTGAGCTTTAAGCCAACTTTTTCACTCTTGTCTTTCACTTTCATCAAGAGGCTCTTCAGTTCTTCTTCACTTTCTGCCATAAGGGTGGTATCATCTGTATATTAGTACTTTGGCCACCTCATGTGAAGAGTTGACCCATTGGAAAAGACTTTGATACTCGGAGGAATTGGGGGCAGGAGGAGAAGGGGACGACGAGGATGAGATGGCTGGATGGCATCACGGACTCGATGGACATGAGTCTGAGTGAACTCTGGGAGTTGGTGATGGACAAGGAGGCCTGGTGTGCTGCGATTCATGGGGTTGCAAGGAATTGAACATGACTGGGCAACTGAACTGAACTGAATAATAATTAAGTGTAGTCAACAACCTTCAGTTCCTCTACAAGGGCTATAGATAATATTCCAAGCCATACCCTGTGAGTTGTCTTATATGTACTGAAACCTCCACCAGGTGGGAGAAGCTAATTACATAGTGACCAGACTATAGCCATGACATAAGCTGCCATAGTTCCAAGAATTAGCCTCAAGGAAAAGAGAACAAACCGTCCCTAGAACTAAAGATTAACTGTACCCAAAATAACCAAGATAATGCTGGTCAGACTACCGAAGACCAATTTCCAGATGACTGTCTGGAGCTGCCTGCACTGCTTCCGCATGTAGCTCTCTCCTTCTGTCTATAAAAGCTCTTGCCCTGATTGTCAGTGGGTGAGTGGGCCTTTGGATAGGTGTCTGCCCTCCCTGCTCAGTTGCTGGCTTCTGAAATAAAATTAACTTGCCTTTCCACCAACAGTCTTTTTAATGGCTTTTGAGTGGCAAGCAGCCAGACCTTGGTTCAGTAACAGATTTTGGTATGCAATGTGGGGCTCTGCTCTCTTGGTGTAAGGCTTTTCTGTGTCTCCCCGAAGAGACAAGTTGGTAAGTGGTGAGAGGCCAGTTGCTCATGGCTAGCCAGCCCCATGGCTGGGATTTTAGTGGTCATTCCCAGCAGCTGCCAGATTCTTCCTGTTTCTCCCCTGCTCTGCACTGGCTGCTGACTTTTGCTTTCAGTTGGCAGAAATGAAAAGTGAATTGGGGATGAACTTATGCTGGGAGAAATATCAATAACCTCAGATATGCAGATGACACCACCCTTATGGCAGAAAGTGAAGAGGAGCTTAAAAGCCTCTTGATGAAAGTGAAAGAGGAAAGTTAAAAATGTTGGCTTAAAGCTCAACACTGAGAAAACGAAGATCATGGCATCTGGTCCCATCACTTCATGGGAAATAGATGGGGAAACAGTGGAAACAGTGGGTGACTTTATTTTCTTGGGCTCCAAAATCACTGCATATAGTGATTGCAGCCATGAAATTAAAAGACGCTTACTCTTTGGAAGGAAAGTTATGACCAACCTAGATAGTATATTCAAAAGCAGAGGCATTATTTTGCCAACAAAGGTCCATCTAGTCAAGGCTATGGATTTTCCAATGGTCATGTATGGATGTGAGAGTTGGACTGTGAAGAAAGCTGAGTGCTGAAGAATTGATGCTTTTGAACTGTGGTGTTGGAGAAGACTCTTGAGAGTCCCTTGGACTGTAAGGAGATCCAACTAGTCCATCCTAAAGGAGATCAGCTCTGGGTGTTCATTGGAAGGACTGATGCTGAAGCCAAAACTCCAGTACTTTGGCCACCTCATGTGAAGTGCTGGCTCATTTGAAAAGACCCTGATGCTGGGAGGGATTGGGGGCAGGAGGAGAAGGGGGCGACTGAGGATGAGATGGCTGGATGGCATCACTGACTCGATGGACGTGCGTTTGAGTGAACTCCAGGAGTTGATGATGGACAGGGAGGCCTGTCATGTGGATTCATGGAGTCGAAAAGAGTCGGACACGACTGAGCAACAACTGAACTGAACTGATGAACTCCTAGACTGGGTAAGTCCACAGGCAACCTTCCTATATGTGAACATTTGGACATTTGGGCATTTGTGTCATTTGGGCATTTTGCCAATTTGGTTTTGATGTCTGTCTACAATTGAGGACTATTTATGTTGGGGAAATGTTTGTTTGGGACTGGGACTGGTCACCCTCCAAGAGGGTTTTTGATTTGGAGTGCAAGTGAATAGTCTACCTGTGTTCCTGGTATCTTTGTTGTTTTATGTAAAATGGAAAGTTCAGGTTCAATTCATTGAGAAAAATTTTATCTATGACTAAAGAAAAAGAAAGATGGTTTTTTAACCAATATTTAACAACAGTATTCTTTAGACTAGAGAAAATCCATTAAGATGAAACTCTTGAAATTCCAAAACTTGTTCTTTTTGCTTAAGCAGGTAAAGAAAGCTAGCTTGATAAAATTTCTGATATATACTTAATCTATTTCTGTATGTATTGATGTGAGAATGCAGAAAATGTCTATGTGTATAAATAGTCTTCAAAACATATTAATAAAGCTAAGATTTATTTGCTAGTTAGGTAAAATAAGAAATCACTTGAGTGAGTGAGTGAAGTCGCTCAGTCGTGTCTGACTCTTTGCGACCCCGTGGACTGTAGCCCGTTAGGCTCCTCTGTCCATGGGATTCTCCAGGCAAGAATACTGGAGTGGGCTGCCATTTCCTTCTCCAGGGGATCTTCCCAACCCAGGGATTGAACGCAGGTCTCCCACAATGCGGGCAGATGTTTTATCCTCTGAGCCACCAGGGAATCACTTGTACCACCAAAATACATTTTAAGACATCAGTTCTCAAATTCCATTTTGATCATATATTATTTAACAACTTTGCAAAGCTGCCTGTTCCATTTTAAAAGAATTAGTGCTTCTTTCTAATTGAAATATATATCAAGTGGATATCTAATTCAATGATTACTGGAAGCCCAAAACCCATTTTTTGCACTTTGCTGCTGCTGCTGCTAAGTCGCTTCAGTCGTGTCCGACTCTGCGCGACCCCATAGACGGCAGCCCACCAGGCTCCCCCATCCCTGGGATTCTCCAGGCAAGAACACTGGAGTAGGTTGCCATTGCTTTCTCCATTTTTGCACTTTACCATATTTAAATTTCTTATAATGAATTGTTACAAAGTAGTGCAATAAAAACATTGCAGTACTTCTTGTTCCAAAATTAACAAGGTGCTCAATTAAACAGTACAGATTTTTTTAATTGCTGCCTTCGCATATCAAGAGATGTTCTCCCACCATTTCTTACCACTGAACTAGAAAATCATCAATCTTAAGTTAGATTTGACTTTATGCTGATCCAAAGCAAAAGTAAATACTGATATAAGCATGTGTACTAACATTTTGTGGCAATATGAATTATAATTTTATAGAAGTATTGCTTAATGAAACAACAAAAACAATGCCCAGTGCAGCCTAAATACCCAAAAGAATTTGAGCCTAATCTAGAGCAGGGCTTCCCAGGTGGTGCAGTGATAAAGAATCTACCTGCCAATGCAAGAGATGTGGAGTCTCACAAAGCTTAAATCAACACATGCCCATTGCTGCCTTTCTCATCTTGGGCTCAGGATCCTATTGCAAAAACACATTGGTTGTTGAAAGAGTTCCTTTCCTTGCTTGTTCACTGATAACTGTTGGTATGAAGGTGCTCTCATCAATTAGAAACTGTCCTTTTCCCATAAGGAATTCCCAACATGGCTGCTTGCTTTCCTCCAGAATAGCAGGACATCTTTCTTAATTCTTCCTCTGATACTAGTCAAAGAAAACTCTTTGGGTTGACTGTCAACTCCACCAAGAATAGTGTCTGTTTTTCCACACATCACAACATAATCACAAGAGTGATAGCCTATTATATTCACAGGTTCTGCCTCTGAAGGGTAATATAGGAGACAAAATCTGGGGTGTTGTTTTAGCTTTCTGCCTATATGTATTACAGGTATAATCATATCATAAACAAAGTTCTCAGCTTTTCCCACCTTTTAATATAGCTCAAATACATAGGTAATAAAATAAAACTTACCATATATTTAATAACTACTTATTAAGTTGCATCTCTTAAAATAAGTTAGAAAAATTTCCACTCTATGGCCTATGTTAAATTTCTCATGAGTTTAGCATTTTTTAACTTGTTCAAATTAGATTAAATCAATTATAATATCATTGCTTTTATTAATCTCATTTTTTTTCCTTTTTGGTCTGCAATGATTTTAAGTAAAGACTTTCCAGTTTTCACTGAGGGAAAGTCTTTAAGTTAGGATTATAATCCTTTTCTTTTCTTTTTAGGAAATTAAAAAAAAATTGTCAAAAGTGAAAACTTTAAAATTATTTCTGTTGGATATCTAGAATCTTGTGCCTAGGAGTACTCATGTTCTTAGGAATTCTATGTAAAAATTATTACCTAAAATATATATATCTGTATCTCTAACTCTTTCTATAAGTGTAAGAAAGATTTTTGTTACTGTTTTTTCATTTCTTCTTTGTTGATTCCCAGAAGTTATTTAGAATAAAAAATGTTAGTCTCACAGAGATAACAAGGAAGTAACTGGAGGACAAGCTGAGTCTATCAAGCTTGTGAAACACTGTGGGAACACCTCCTTAACAGTGATTCAGTAGTGTCCTGACTGGGGGAACTAGGGAATCCATTTATAGCAATTTAGAAATTGGCCACAATGGGGCTCATGGCTGATACAGACATGTTCAGATTGGTAAACTAGATAGGTTGCTATAATATTCTGTTCCTTTGTCTTGAAATGTGTGTGTCTGAAAGAGCTTTCATCAAACTTAAACACATTTTCAGTATTGAAAGTTTATGGTTTCTTTTTCAGGAAGAATCAGCTATGATATAGAACACAGAAAATTATATGTTCTGGTGTCATGTTATATAAGGGATTGGTCATCACAGCAGTTATAAAGGGGGTTGTATAGTAAAAGGTAGAACAAATTACAGTCAAAATTTCAGAGTATGCACAAACACTAGTAACTTAAAAAAAGATTTCTATGTTTGCCATTTCAAACTAGAAAATAAAAAGGAAATTAAAAAATAAAAAAATCCTTCCCAAACAAGTGTCCAAATTTACATCATTGTTTGAGTTTCTATTTTGCAAATATTGTAACCACTGCGAAATAGCAGCATTTTTACATGATTAGTCACAGTATTAGCTATTACATTTCTAGATGAAAGCGTTAAGTTTGCATATTCATATTTAATGAAGTTTGGTTAATATCCATTGTAGGTAAAAGCCTGGAAAATTTGTGGTTAGCACTTAAAGATTTTGTTCATAGTTAACTAGTGTGAAAAATGTTCCATGTGTTAACAGGTATACATAACTACCTAGAAAAATATAAAGCACAAGGAAATTGTGTAACAGATGTATCAAGTCCTTTAGTTTTTGAAAAACACATACTAATTTTCAAAAATTAAAATACTGTACAAATGCTTTTTCATTACTTATAATTTATACTGGTTATGTTTTGCTGTTTGTTTGAAATGAGATACCTACACTCTTAAGGTATGTTCTTAAAATACTATGTGCGTATGAGTACAGATAAAAATGATAGAAATGAAGTTTAATGAACTGTTCCATTGGACTTGGATAAAGTGGGATTTGTCTCTAAAATTATGATTTCTAATATAAACACTAAAAGTTCTTTGTGACAAAGAATTGATATTTCAGGAGGCAATGTTTTCTCTTGACTATGTTGCTAAATCTTGATTACTTGATTAGAATAGGGCTAGAATACTGAACCTTTGCCTGGCCTTTAAAAATATTGCTCTTTTAAGTTTATTGATGCTTTTGTTATTACTAGTATCATTATTAGCTATTTACAGTGCTTAGAGAAAGAGCTCTTTAAGAACACCATAGAGGGTATTCAAAGTTATTGAAAAGTCCCTAATTGTAAATAAGGAAGCTGTTAGTGTTTATTTGCAGATTCATTCTGTGTCTTTTAAAGAAGATTTAACTGGCTTCAATAAAAGTATAACTGGTGCTGTTTGGCACTTTGGGCATTACTGGAGGTTTTGATGCAAAGCAAACTGATTTATTTTTACCATTTTTTGGCTGGCTGAGAGCAGTGATGTGGAAATGATATTCTTGGACTAATCTGAGCTGCTGTAAACAGTCAGTTGTTATGTATCACCTTGTCAGAGTTTAGCAGTTATGTAATTTAGTAGGTATGTTATTCAGAGCTTATAGCATGAACGTTAATTATGTATACATAAAAACACAAAGTGGGAAAAAGATTATCTACAGAGATCATCAGAAACTTAAAAATATATTCTAACAACTTCCCTAATGCCTAATATATTTCTTGGAATACTGCAAACGCCATGATTTGAAATTTAAGAAAATAAAATAGTTTCAATTACACCAAAAGCTGTGACAAATTTCCCTTTCAAGTTAAGTCTTCTATTTGATGACTATTGAGTTAAAAAATATATTAATTTCTTAAACATGTGAACCAGTTTACAGAGCACAATTTTAAACATCAATTTGATCACTGTTCAAGAAGGCATTTTGAATGCACTATTGCTATGTATGAGGATATAAAATCAAACATCTATGAGATGAGATGTTTTTTCAGCATGACCTTATGATGTTCTCACTGAAAAAAGATAAAAGCAGCCCCTGACATCATCTCTTCAAGATAACATGTTCCTTAGTCCCTGAACCTCTACCCTGGGAAGATAAACACAGAATTGTACTTGCTGCTAAGTCGCTTCAGTCGTGTCCGACTCTGTGCAACCCCATAAATGGCAGCCCACCAGGCTCCCCTGTCCCTGGGATTCTCCAGGCAAGAATACTGGAGTGGATTGCCATTTCCTTCTCCAATGCATGAAAGTGAAAAGTGAAGTCGCTCAGTCGTGTCTGACTCTTAGTGACCCCATGGACTGCAGCCCACCAGGCTCCTCCGTCCATGGGATTTTCCAGGCAAGAGTGCTGGAGTGGGGTTAGATGTCTCTAATTGGCTATTGACACTGGGTCATGGTCACGAGAGATGTTTCAGTAACCTACATGTCTGATGAGTTCTCTCAGGTTCAATCAGTTGTCCTGAACAGTTGACTAAAAAACAACAACAAAATCAGTTATCCAGGCCGTTCATGTGTGTGTAGATAGAATGATTTATGATAAGTGTAGCAAAGAAAGCTATTTTACATCTTAAAGTGCCTGCTCATGTTTTGAGCCGCAAGTAGTTTCAGCACTGAGTAAATGTCAGAGAAGTTGAGAAACTATTGCTTAGAACAGCTAATAAAGCTCACAAATATTCTTAATTACCATAATGATTGGCCTGGGAATGTTCCACATGGCATATAGTGTGTCCAGATTGAAGAATCTACCTTCTTGAAATAGAATACACCCTAAATAATATAGTTTCTTCTTACAGAAGTGTAACTATTGTTGTTTAAATTTTATGTCTCTCTTAAATAAAACAATAGATAGATAAATGGAATTCATCTCAGAGGTCACTTCATCCTTCAAACATAGCTGTTGAGCACCAAATACTGTATAAGTGTAAATGTTTGATCTTTTACTAATAGTTTGTAAAAGAGTGCATCAGTCACTTGTGAGATGGAGATTCCAGAAATATTGTGACTTCCCCAGGAAATAATGCAACAGGTGTTGATTATCTTGTTTTAAAGGGTCACACTAAGCAGAACACATCATTACAACTATAAAATATGTAGCCTCAACTGATTCTGAAGATAAGATAGTATTTTTATTCTATACCATAGGAGAGTAAATACTAGCAATTTTATTGATAGCCCTGAGGTTCTGAACAAACCCTCTCTTCCACTGTTTTTCTTGGATGAAAGGATAGGAGTATTTATTGTAACTCCTAGTACAATCTGTGAGGCATCATTTCTCTAGTTAGGGCTTTCAGAGCATATTGCAAATACCTGATGAGGATTTTAATGGGTCTATGTGAATCTTGAGAGGATTAGCTCCAGTAATTTTGTCACAATCTGTAGACTTTGGCTCTCAATGAATCTGTATGTCCTGGAAGTCTTTAATTTGGGTTTTATGTAGACATAAAAATATCAGAAATCAATATTCAAAACTAAATGCTAAACTAATGCTGACTAGGGGAATCCTCAGAGATTTCAAGGAAGAGGTCATCAGGATACCATTTAATTGTGGAATTCCATCATCTCAGGTGATCTCTCTCATAAACAAGCCAGAGTTCTTTCACAAAGGATAAAAATGTGGTTAAAAGTTTGCAGGTGAAATTTACCAACTGAGGTGAGTGAATGTCTAAAATTTTTCAAAGATAGCTATCATGTTAGTAGATTGCTGACCATGACGAGGAGTTTTTAAAATGAAAAAGTTTAAGATTGTATGCAGTGAGCGTATCACTACATACTTTGCACACTTTTCTCTTAACATTTTCAGAAATATTTTCTTATGAATTTGAGGGTAAAATGGGGACTCAGATACATGTCTGCACTCCCCTTGGGGCTTCTCTGTCCTTGAGCCATCTTCTTTATTTCTTTCTGGCTTTTGGCATAATACAATTCTTTTTGCCAATCCCATTCTGCTTACAATATCTATAGTTGTCTTTATCACAAAGTTCCCTCCCCTGGCCCTTAAAGATTGGAGTGTGAGCATCTAATTATTTTATCTGAAAGCTGCCAGTTTATTGTCTTAGTCTGCTTTTGTTATGAGAGTGTTTCAAATATTTATCAAAACTTCAAACTCTAGCAATGGGCAATTTATGATTCTCATTTTTCTTGGCTAAGAATATTCACCAAATGTTAGGAAATAGCTATAGTCATACCTGTATTAGGGTCTATTCTTATGTTCTGTGTAAAAGTGTTAAGGATCTGCTCTAAAATCTGATGAATTACCTATCCACCTATCTTCACAGGAGTGACTGTGTGGATGTGTACTCATTTGCTCACTCATGTCTGACTCCTTGAGACACCATGGAATGTAGCCTATCAGGTTCCTCTGTCCATGGGATTTCCCAGGCAATAATACTGGAGTGGGTTGCCATTTCCTCCTCCAGGAATCTTCCAGACCTAGGGATTGAACCTAAGTCTTCTGCATTGGGCAGGTGGGTTCTTTACCTCTTAGCCACCAGGTAAGTCCTGATTTATGGATAGCCTTCCCACTCAGGTCCCATCCCTGCATTGGAAAGACCCTCAGAATGAGGAAATGACAACCCACTTCAGTATTCTTGCCTGGGAATTCCATGAACAGAGGAGCCTGGTGTGCTTCAACCCATGGTGACCCAAAAGTGTCCAACATGACTGAGTGACTAAGCATGCAAGCTCCCTATGTTGCCCAGCTCTGAGTTTTTCAGCTTTTCCACACCTCTCTTATTCCCCGTGATATTTCGAGACACTTAAATTATTCTCAGATCTTACTAATCTGTCTTCTTTTTTTTATTTTCCTGAAGATCCTATAGATCTATAAATATATAATGTAGATCTAGGATCTTTGAATTTATTTTATATTTTGTATTTAATTTGCCTCAGTTTTGGAAAACATTTAAATGGCTTTCAGATAAGACTAAGATCACGATTTAAATTCTGCCTTAAAGGAGTTATGGGCTTCACTGGTGCCTCAGAGGGTAAAGAATGTGCCTGCAATGCAGGAGACCCAGGTTTGATTCCTGGGCTGGGAAGATCCCCTGGACAAAGAAATGTCCAGTATTCTTGCCTGGAGAATTCCATTGACAGAAGAGCCTGGTGGGCTACAATCCGTGTGGTCGTAAAGAGTCAAACTCAACTAAGCAACCTTAACTTCCACTTTTAAAGGAGTTACTGTATTCTGAAAGAGATTTTACTTTAAGAGGCAATTGCGTTTAGAAGCATCCTGGACAAGTAGATCCCTGGAGAAGGAAATGGCAACCCACTCCAGTATTCTTGCCTGGAGAATCCCATGGATGGAGGAGCCTGGTGGGCTACAGTCCATGGGGTCACAAAGAGTCGGACATGACAAGTAGATGGGATTGGCACAAAATGTATTTGACTCATGATTCTCATCTAATCCCTTCTCTGAGAATGCTAGGATTTACA
This sequence comes from Cephalophus harveyi, assembly GCA_006410635.1. Taxonomy (NCBI): domain Eukaryota; kingdom Metazoa; phylum Chordata; class Mammalia; order Artiodactyla; family Bovidae; genus Cephalophus; species Cephalophus harveyi. The sequence continues at coordinate 83,975 of SJYT01058423.1, read as the reverse complement.
GGACTTTTCTTTTGATTAAATCACTAGTGTTAAATAGATAGTGAATAGTGAAGTTTCATTTTAAAATATTACTAGAAATTTGAGGTAAAAACAGAAATCAGAAATAATTTAACTAACAAAATTGAGTGATTTTGGATTAACATTTGTAATATATATATATCTTAATATATAACTTTTTTTGGTGAGCATTATACAGTGATAGCTTCAGGGCTTTCAAGGAATAACTTCAGGGCTTTTCAAGAGTCTTTCTTTTCCTGCCATTTCATATTTCTTGTAATATGGAGAGTAACCTGTTAAATAAATTGTTAATAACCATTAAATATATATATATATTTTAAATCGAGTATCCACTCTGGGTTTAACAATTCACTATACCTGCTGTATACATTATTTAAATTAGTCTTCTAGTAGCAAGCTACAGTTTGAGACTTATTGTGTCAACCAAAAAACTGATGCTTAAGAGTAGTGAAGGGATTTTCTCAAGGCTCCACATTTAGTAAATGCTGTAAATGATCCACATTGGTAAATCCAGAAGTCACAGTATATATCCTATTTTAGAGCCACATTTCTGAGTTGCTTTTATTATACTGCATTCTCATATTGCTATTTTTCCAATCCTTTCATACTACTAGTTGAACTATTTATCATCATATTTGATTATTTGTAGAGCAGACCTGACCAACAAAAGTTTCTGCAATAGTGGAACTACTCTATATATACTCTTTTCAATATATATAGAGTTGAAGCTGAAACTCCAATACTCATGCAAAGGGTTGACTCATTGGAAAAAACCCTGATGCTGGGAGGGATTGGGGGCAGGAGGAGAAGGGGATGACAAAGGATAAGATGGCTGGATGGCATCACTGACTCGATGGGCATGAGTTTGAGTAAACTCCGGTAGTTGGTGATGGACAGGGAGGCTTGGCTTGCTACAATTCATGGGGTTGCAGTGTCGGACATGACTGAGTGACTGAACTGAATTGAACTCTTTTCAAAATGATAGCTATCAGCAATTTATGACTTTTGAGCACTTGAAATATGACTATTGGTACTATGGCATGAAATATTAAATCATGTTTAATTTTTATTAAATATAGATAGTCACATGTGGCTAGTGACCATCAGTAAGTATACTGCTTTTCCTTGAAACACTGTTCTTCAAATAAAAATGAGATGCACAATTAATAAAACATAATTGTTAGCAGAATGTATGAAAATAAAAGTGAAAATAAAAAGGGATAGATTCCTTGATCCTTTTTGTTACATTTTATGGCCTGTTATGCATTGAAACATACTGGTCAAGAGGAAAGCTGTTGTACAATACTTGTATTTTATTTTCATATAATTTTCTCAAATAAGGGTAATGTTTTAAATAGCAGTTTTGATCATTTTTTGAATTCTTAGACACTTGTAAGATATAGCCATGGATATAAATACAGTCATACATCTACATATATATATCTGTCTCTTATACACATCTAGATGTGTATAAGAGACAGGAATACAGGAGTGGTGAGTGAATCACTCTCCTCCTCTCCCTTTCTCCTTCCTCTTCACAGGGATGAAGACATGATGGCTGGAGCTGGTACAGCTGCCTGGCACCATGAGGTAGATTTGGAAGGGGGGCCCTTAAAAGGAGCCTGGGTTCCTGACTCCTTGTTGGCCCCAGGCCACGCACTTGGACTTCTACATGAAAGAAAACGCCTGCTCTAGCTGACTTATGCCATGGTTACCGTTTTGCCTTCCTACACACAGATTCCTTGGTGCACATAAGTGTGCAATAGATGTTCTTTTGAGTGATGGGCCAGGCCAGCAGGGCGAGGCTGGGCCTGGAGCAGCGAGGCCCTGGGAGGTGCACCCTCAGAGTTCCGGAGGAGCCTGCTGGAAAGGATGACGGCTCTGCCTGGGTGTCGGGTCATGTCTTCCGCTCCCTCTCCCTCTGTGGGCTGTGCTGAGCTGGACAGTCCTGCCCACTCCGGAGCCTTCCTCCATGTGGACAGAGCTCCGGTCAGCTGGCTCTGGTCCCCTGCACCCCTCACTTCCTCCTCCCCCAGAGAGAAGTGACTTAATCGGACAGGCGGGTTGGAATGGTAGGTGGGTGGGCGTGGCCACTTCGGCCCTCCTCTCCTGGGAGCAGGTGCGGTCTGGCTGCACATATCTGCTCTGCGCCTCCCCTCACCCCCAGCCCACCTAGATAGCACGTGGGACCCGCCAGATGTCTAATTCTGGGGTTCAGATTCAGAACTGCCCCGGTACCTCCCCTCCCCTCCCCTCCCTCCTTCCAAGGAGACGTTTCTCTCATCTTCTTACTGCTCTGACTTGTTCCCTGACTGCTTGAGAACTTAGGTGGGAAACAGGGCAAGGTGTTTATTAGTTCCCCAGCCCCCAGGGGAACTGTCATCTCTGGGTGGGTGGGGGACGCAGGGGCCAGAACGGGAGCGTCAGCAGCAGAGTGCAGAAGCCCCTCCATGCTCCAGGGCTGCCCCCAAAGGCGCATGAGGCATGCTGGTCCTCTCTAGCGCTGTGTCCACCTGCAGTCAAATGGGAATTCTATATATTTCAAACTTTAGTTTTTCCTAACCAATGGTGTTAATTATTGGAATATAATTTTTATTATAGTGATTATATCTTAGTAGCTCTGTAATGAGATGTCTGTTTTAGATAGTAGATAAATCATTTATTTTATTGAAGGACTACATCTTACTTGGTTTGAGGAATTTAAAAATTAGTCTACTATGAATACAGTATGATATTCAGATGTAATCTTTCAATATTAAGAAAGGTGGGTTCATGGAGAAGTCCTGAAACGTACGATTTAACTTGAAAGACAACATAATGCAGCTGTAATAGTAAATTTGCTTTATTTTATTGAAGGACTACATCTTACTTGGTTTGAGGAATTTAAAAATTAGTCTACTATGAATACAGTATGATATTCAGATGTAATCTTTCAATATTAAGAAAGGTGGGTTCATGGAGAAGTCCTGAAACGTACGATTTAACTTGAAAGACAACATAATGCAGCTGTAATAGTAAATTTGCTTCGTGAAATGATATATCTCTTTACGAACAAGCTACTTTATCCTCAGAGATTGTGATTAGACATTTAATTAACTCAGGCTGAAGCTGTCAAGATTTCAAATTATGTATTATTGTTTAGCAACAAAATAATGAACTTATCCAAATGAGTTAAGCAGCTGTGAAGTCATAACAGACTCCAAGAGAAATTCTCCTCTAACTATCATCAATATATGTTCTGTACATATGAGTACTGTAATAAAAAACTGAATATATAATATTTAAATTGATGAAAATTTCTTCTAAAGCATGTTATATATTGTAATGAATATATAGCTTTGTTTATATATTATAACTTTTAAATGAGGGAAAATCACTTAAATATCCATGCTGAAAATATTTTAAAACCTCCAACTTATGATTTCCTGAAAAATAATCATTTAAATCATAGACAAAAACCAATGTAATTTTTGTAAAATGGTGCATATATTACTACTATAGGTGCCCAATATGCTACTGGAGATCAATGGAGAAATAAGTCCAGAGAGAATGAAGGGATGGAGCCAAAGCGAAAGCAATACCCAGTTGTGCATGTGACTGGTGATAGAAGCAAGATCCGATGCTGTAAAGAGCAATATGGCTCCAAAATCACTGCAGATGGTGACTGCAGCCATGAAATTAGAAGACGCTTACTCCTTGGAAGAAAAGTTATGTCCAACCTAGATAGCATTTTCAAAAGCAGAGACATTACTTTGCTGACTAAGGTCCGTCTAGTCAAGGCTATGGTTTTTCCTGTGGTCATGTATGGATGTGAGAGTTGGACTGTGAAGAAGGCTGAGCGCTGAAGAATTGATGCTTTTGAACTGTGGTGTTGGAGAAGACTCTTGAAAGTCCCTTGGACTGCAAGGAGATCCAACCAATCCATTCTGAAGGAGATCAACCCTGGGATTTCTTCGGAAGGAATGATGCTAAAGCTGAAACTCCAGTACTTTGGCCACCTCATGCGAAGAGTTGACTCATTGGAAAAGACTCTGATGCTGGGGGGGATTGGGGGCAGGAGGAGAAGGTGACAACCGAGGATGAGATGGCTGGATGGCATCACAGACTCGATGGACGTGAGTCTGAGTGAACTCCGGGAGATGGTGATGGACAGGGAGGCCTGGCATGCTGCGATTCATGGGGTCGCAAAGAGTCGGACACGACTGAGCGACTGAACTGAACTGAACTGATATTACTACTATAGAATTTTAAACGGAAAAGTCAAGCCACATACAGGTGAAATATTTTTGTAATGAATACACTGACAAAGGTTGAGGTAACCAGAGTAAGTACTTCAACATATCAGTGGAGAAAAGATAAAGAATCCATAAATAATAGGGAAAGATATGATTAGGCATTTCACAGTAAAGAAACTGTAAATGGACTATCATGTTTGGGAAATAAAACAGTTAATTACTGAAATGAAAATTAGGTGATAAAGAGAAACTTTATTACGCCCACTAAATTAGGGGCAAAAAGTTGATTTTGTAAAAAAATTTTGAATAGATTGTGAATATCTTATATAGGGTCAGAGGATTATCAAGTATACTTGCTCACTTTTAAACCTTTCTAGAGAAGGCAATGGCAACCTACTCCAGTACTCTTGCCTGGAAAATCCTATGGACGGAGGAGCCTGGTAGGTTGCAGTCCATGAGGTCGCTAAGAGTTGGACACAACTGAGCGACTTCACTTCACTTTTCACTTTAATGCATTGGAGAAGGAAATGGAAACCCATTCCAGTGTTCTTGCCTGGAAAATCCCATAGGCAGAGGAACCTGGTGGGCTGCAGTCCATGGGGTCGCACAGAGTCAGACACAACTGAAGCGACAGCAGCAGCAGCAGAGTATTTTCAGGGAGCACACTTGCTAAGACATGTATTATGATTTTTTGTTGTAGTTGTTACATTTTTAAAGCAACAGAATACATACTGCTTGATGTCATTCATGACCTCAGGATTCTTTTGCCTTTCCCCTGAATGTCCAGGCCTGGCATATCTCACATAAAGTGTCCATTTTTTGTAATCATTGCTCTAGGTTCTGGTTTCAAAAGAAGCCTTACTGAAATACCTAATAAGATTCAAAATGAATGTAACTTTAAACTCTAGTAATGCCACTCATGAACACAAATCCCTGAAGAATTCTCAAATATGTGCAATGGGAGACCATATAACATTATCCAAGGCAACATTTTTGTAATATAATGAAACTAGTAAAATTCTCTGTCAAGTCTACATTAATAACAGAGTCAAGTTATATAATAGTATACACATCAGTGCCTAATGAATGAAAGTCACATGTAGCTATATGGTTATATTTAAAAATCAAAATGTTGAATAAAAACATCATAGAAGAACTCGCAGAGCATTATTGTGTTTATTTAATGTTCAAAATAAGATTAAAAAAAAAAAAAAAAACTTGCTTCAATTCAGTTCAGTTCAGTCGCTCAGTCATGTCCGACACTTTGCGACCCCATGAAGTGCAGCATGCCAGGCCTCCCTGTCCATCACCAACTCCCAGAGTTCACTTAAACTCAAGTCCATTGAGTCTGTGATGCCATCCAGCCATCTCATCCTCTGTCATACCCTTCTCTTCCTGCCCCCAATCCCTCCCAGCATCAGAGTCTTTTCCAATGAGTCAACTCTTTGCATGAGGTGGCCAAAGTACTGGAGTTTCAGCTTTAGCATCACTCCTTCCAAAGAACACCCAGGACTGATCTCCTTTAGAATGGACTGGTTGGATCTCCTTGCAGTCCAAGGGACTCTCAAGAGTCTTCTCCAACACCACAGTTCAAAAGCATCAATTCTTCGGTGCTCAGCTTTCTTCACAGTCCAACTCTCACATCCACACATGACCACTGGAAAAACCATAGCCCTGACTAGACGGACCTTTGTTGGCAAAATAATGTCTATGCTTTTCAATATACTATCTAGGTTGGTCATAACTTTCCTTCCAAAGAGTAAGCGTCTTTTAATTTCATGGCTGCAATCACCATCTGCAGTGATTTTGGAGCCCAAGAAAATAAAGTCAGCCACTGTTTCCCCTGTTTCTCTATTTCCCATGAAGTGATGGAACCAGATGCCATGATCTTATTTTCCTGAATGTTGAGCTTTAAGCCAACTTTTTCACTCTCCTCTTTCACTTTCATCAAGAGGCTTTTTAGTTCCTCTTCACTTTCTGCCATAAGGGTGGTGGCATCTGCATATCTGAGGTTATTAATATTTCTCCCGGCAATCTTGATTCCAGCTTGTGTTTCTTCCAGCCCAGCATTTCTCATGATGTACTCTGCATATAAGTTAAATAAGCAGGGTGACAATATACAGCCTTGACGTACTCCTTTTCCTATTTGGAACCAGTCTGTTTTTCCATGTCCAGTTCTGACCTGCATATAGGTTAGTGATGGGACCGGATGCCATGATCATCATTTTCTGAATGTTGAGCTTTAAGCCAACTTTTTCACTCTCCACTTTCACTTTCATCAAGAGGCTTTTTAGTTCCTCTTCACTTTCTGCCATAAGGGTGGTGTCATCTGCATATCTGAGGTTATTGATACTTCTCCCAGCAATCTTGATTCCAGCTTGTGTTTCTTCCAGCCCAGCGTTTCTCATGATGTACTCTGCATATAAGTTAAATAAGCAGGGTGACAATATACAGCCTTGACGTACTCCTTTTCCTATTTGAAACCAGTCTGTTTTTCCTTGCTATGTCTCAAACATCCCAAGCACTTTCCCATCCTGAAACTGTTCCTTGGCTAGAATGCTTTACCCCAGGCATTTGCTCCCTCACTCCTTTCAAGTCTCTGTTCAGCTATCACCTTGTCAGAGGTCTTTCCTGACCAACCTACCTAAAACAGCCTCAACTCTTTCATCACCCGATCTCCCCTTAACCCTGTTCTATTTTTCTCCATGCCACTCTCGGTTGTCTGCCATCGTATTACGTCTTTGTCTATTTTCTGTCTCCACATGGGCAGAGATTTTTGTCTGCTTGGTTCACCACGATATACCCAGTGCCTGGAATGTTCAAGATGCTCAGTAAAAATTTGTCAAATAGACAAATAAATTGAAGCTACTGTAGCAGAGAAGAACAAACCTGACTCCATATTGAATCTATTCCTTTAGCTCTAAACTTTGTGCTCTGTGGTTTGTACTTAGTCATGCTGACTCTGCACCTTTTGTAAAAGGTTGTTGCCTATAGGATGAAGTATACAGGACAGCCCATTCTCAAGGTTCTGATCTTTAAAGGTGTATAACGCTTTCCCATTCATGTAGAGATAAAAAGTTGCAGAACAGAGAATAACATTTGTCTGGTTGGAGGTTTATAGGAAGTTTGTGATCAGACCTAGTGTACAGCTGTAAGAACAAAAAATTTCAGCATCAATTTGCAACTGGTCATGCCCCCTCCCATTTTAGTATAAAAGAAGCCTGAATTCTCACTCTAGCAAGATGGTTCTCTGGGCCACTAGTCTGCCATCTCTGTGATCTGCTAGCTTTCTGAATAAAATTGTTATTCTTTGCCCCAACAACTCATTTGGATGTATTCACCTGTCCTGGGGAGCACAGTGTAAGCTTGGACTTGGTAACACTATTAATAATANCCCCTCCCATTTTAGTATAAAAGAAGCCTGAATTCTCACTCTAGCAAGATGGTTCTCTGGGCCACTAGTCTGCCATCTCTGTGATCTGCTAGCTTTCTGAATAAAATTGTTATTCTTTGCCCCAACAACTCATTTGGATGTATTCACCTGTCCTGGGGAGCACAGTGTAAGCTTGGACTTGGTAACACTATTAATAATATATATACAAAATGGGGATGATAATAGTTGAGGGCAGGATTCAATGAAATGAAGCAGGTAAGTGCTTAACACAACACTCTACTCTGAGGAGGAGTGTGTTGTAAAGTTGCTATTTACCTCATAGCACAAGATAAGCTGAAGTCCAGGGGACAGCACCTGGGGACAGTGAGGAACAGTGGTTATCTCTGTGCAACTCACATGAGAGAGCAGGCCTCTTCCTGGCCCTAGAGTGTCCATCACTGCAGGGTAGGAAATNCTCTACTCTGAGGAGGAGTGTGTTGTAAAGTTGCTATTTACCTCATAGCACAAGATAAGCTGAAGTCCAGGGGACAGCACCTGGGGACAGTGAGGAACAGTGGTTATCTCTGTGCAACTCACATGAGAGAGCAGGCCTCTTCCTGGCCCTAGAGTGTCCATCACTGCAGGGTAGGAAATCAGTCCCTAGGGTCCGAACACCCTCTCTAGCCTCACGGCTTTATAGACCAAGGAAGGAAGAACACCAAAGTAATTCTCAGGGCTTGAAAAATCTTGCTTGTCTTGATGGAATGTAAACAAGGAACAAGTGGCTCTTTACTGATTCTGTTTTCCAGAATTTCAAATTTGCATTACAATATCATCAAGAGAAATAAAAATTAAAAGAATAATTAGCTCCCTTCCCCAAACCTCCACCTTTGTTCTTACCCTGATTTTTATTTGTTTGTTTGTGGCTGTGTTTAAAAGTAAAAACAGAGCCCTGATCTTTGGTAGTAGTTACTGACATATTTATGGGTGAAATGACATGCTGTCTGAGATCTGCTTCCAAGTAACTTGTTTGCAAGTTGGGTTCTTCGGAAGCAGGCATTGAGATGGAGGTTGGGAGTGTAAGACATATGCACTGCTTTGAAAAAAGACAATGGTTTATTTATCGTTCAGTGTGAAAATGCAAGTTGCAGAGCAGGACATAAAACATAATCCTGTTTGTGCAAAATAAGAAGCATGAAAATAGAAGGCGTTTCTGGAAGGATATGGAAGAGACTGTCAACAGCAGGGAGTGAGATTGAGTGGGAGTAGGTATCTACATCCCCTTGCCACCCTTTGCACTGTTTGTATTTTTAAAATATTCAGTTTAGTTCAGTCTTTCAGTTGTGTCCGACTCTTTGCGACCCCACTGACTGCAGCACGCCAGGCTTCCCTGTCCGTCACCAACTCCTGGAGCTTGGACATACATTATTTATATACTAAAAGTCCTGGGCTAAACTGTTGGCCATGATTGTTAGTCTACCTGTTAAAAAATTTAGCAATTTACTACTCATTTTTAAGTAACGCAACAAAATATGTGCTATAGGTTGAATCGTGTTTCCCAAAATCCATGTGCTGAAGTCCTAGCCCATAGTACCTCAATGTGGCTGTATTTGGAAATAAGGTCCTTAAAGAGAAAATTAAAGTAAAATGAGGTCATTGGGATAGGACTTAATCAAATATGACCAGGGTCCTTATAAGAAGAGGCAATTTAAAAAATTTACTTATTTACTTATTTGGCTGTGCCGAGTCTTAGCTGCAGCATGCAGGAATCTTCAGCTGTGGCATGTGGGATCTAGTTCCCTGCCCAGGGAAATGGGGCTCTGACCACTGCTCTTCTCTCAATCGCGAAGGTGTTTCTGGCTGTTACCTTTAGAAAGCTGGGAGGATTTTGTATCTAAAGAGCCTGCTTTAACACAAACTGGATGGCATTTGGCCTTTTCAGACTGCTGTAGGCTTTTTATTCCAAGGAGTTGCTTCCCTTAAAAGGTGATAAAAATCCACACCAAAGAATTCAAGTGTGATGTGATTCAGAGCAGGGGTCAGCAAACTTTTTCCATAAAGGGCTAGACAGTAAATATTTTTGACTCTATGGGCCAAATGATCTCTGTTGCAATTACTCAATTCTGCCACCGTAACATGAAAGCATCATAGACAATACATAACTGAATGGTTGTGGCCATGTGCCAATAAAACTTTATTTACAAAAACATTTGACAGGCCATGGTTCAGTCTGAAAACCCTTGGTTTAGAGCAGTTATTTACTTTTTAATATAATTTAATATTTTATTTAGAAGCAATGATTATCTTAAGGAGAAAGTCTCAGATATTCCTAATAAGTCCTAACCCTGTTATCTCTTTTCAATAAAGAGAAATTAGACCTCCATTCCAGCCTTTAGGTGTGAAAAGATCTCATTAGAATTTAAGTATATATATTTATTGTTATCTTCTATTTATGGCAAATGATACTGGTTTTTCATTTATGAACATTTTCTTTTTAAAATAGACTTTAAATACTAAAACTGCAAGTGATTAAACATGTTAAATGTGTAATAGTATAGAGGATATAAAGATATGGTATGGGACTTCCCTGGTGGCACAGTGGATATGAATTCACCTGCCAGTGCAGGGGACACGAGTTCAATCCCTGGTCTGGAAAGATTCCACATGCTGCGGGACAGCTAAGCTCATGCATCACAACTATTGAGCCCTCACATCACACCTACTGAGCCTGCACACCGCAACCACTGAAGCACCTAGAGACCATGCTCCACAGTAAGAGAAGCCACCACAACAAGAAGCCCAGGGCCCCACAATGAAGAGTAGCCCCTGCTGTTTGCAATTAGGGAAAGCCCACTCATGGCAATGAAGACCCAGTGCAATCAAAATAAATAAATAAATATTTTTAAAAAGATTATGGCAAGCATTGTGAAGACCTTTGAAAAACCTTTGGAACACCTGGCACTTTTAATTTTATTTTTTACTTTTAAATTCTGTCTGTCTTTTAATATTCTGATGGGTGGTGACACATATGTCTCAGTCTGTTTGGGATGCTGTGACAAACATGCCATAGACTGGACGGCTTATAAACCACAAACATGTAGTTCTCACAGTTTTGGAGGCTGGACAGGCCAGGGTTAAGGTGCTACAGATTGGGTGTCTGGTGAGAGACTTTTCTGCTTCATAGACAGCTGTCTCATCCTCACAAGGCAGAAGGGGTGAGGGAGCTCTGTTGGGTCACTTTTATAAGCACACTAATCCCATTCATTAACCTCAATTTCTTTCTCTGTAAACTGGGTTAATCATGGCACCTACTTTGGTGGAGATGTTCATGTAGCGGGCTGAAATTTTCTCTGACAGAAGCAAGAGTTCAGTAAATGGTAATGTCATGGTGACTATACAGTCCGAAGAATGATAAGGGAACTTTGGTGCAATATAATGTAAGAGCAGTGGACCTTGAGCCAGGATCATTTGATGTAAATGTTAGTTTGTCCATTAATTAGGCCAAGCACTCTGGATACATTCAGCTTCTTAGCTTCAGTTTTCATTATCTGCAAAATGGGGGCAAGGTCCAAATGATATTATATATATACATTCAGGCCACTTTATTTTTCTATTAAAAAGATGTATTGAGCCTCTACTATGTACCATGATCTCTTCTGGGCTCTAGGGCTATGGCAGTAAGCAAAGCAGACCCCTGGCCACCTCCCCCCACCCCCCAAAAAAAGAAGCACTGGGGAATGGCAGGGGAATTCAATAGGGAAACAAATAAGTAAACAGCAGAGAATATTATACGTATGTATGTATGTACGTGTATGTGCTCAGAATTATCCGACTCTTTGCGGACCCATGGACTATAGCCCACCAGACTCCTCTGTCCATGAAATTTCCCAGACAAGAAGATGAAAGCAGGTTGCCATTTGCTACTCCAGGGGATCTTCCCAAACCTGGAATCAAACCCATGTCTCTTGTGTCTCCTGCACTGGCAGGCCAGTTTTTTACCATTAGCACCACTTGGGGAGCCACCTGAGGATGTTATATGATTATATAATGAAGGAAAGGGGCTAGAACATTGGTACTTCTATTTGCAAGAACCAGAAAGCCAAAACCCAAGTGGCTTAATCAGAAAATTTAGTTGCATGTGTGAATGAAAAAGATGCATGAACAATTAAAAAAAAAAATTCAGGTGTGGCTTGATCCAGGAGCTCAAATGGTGCTATGAGGGATGGTCTCTCTCCTGCCATCACTCAGTTCAGCTTCTCTTTGTTCTAACTCCAATCTCTCGATTAAGCACTGCCCCGTGGTGGAAAGACAGCTGCCAGGAGCTCCCATTCTCATAACACCAAGGCCAGCAGAGTAGGGAGCCAGCTTCTCCCTGACAGACAGAACACAGGTCCTGGCCTGACTCTTAGTGGCCCAAACTGAGTTGGCAGTCGTTGCAGCCAGAGACTTGTGAGGCTCTGATTGGCCAGGTCTGAGTCACATGACCGTCCTGGTCACAGGAAGTGGAGTTTCTAACACTTAGACCAAAAGAACTTCCAGATGTTCAAGCTGGATTTAGAAAAGGCAGAGGAACCAGAGATCAAATTGCCAACATCCGTTGGATCATAGAAAAAGCAAGAGAGTTCCAGAAAAACATCTACTTCTGCTTTATTGACTACACCAAAGCCTTTGACAGTGTGAATTACAAAAAACTGTGGAAAATTCTTAAAGACTTGAGAATACCAGACCACCTTATCTGCCTTCTGAGAAATCTGTATGCAGGTCAAGAGGCAACCCTTAAAACTGAACATGGAACAATAGACTGGTTCCAAACTGGGAAGGGAGTACATCAAGGCTGGATACTGTCACCTTGCTTATTTAACTTACAAGTAGAGTACATCATACAAAATGCTGGGCTGAATGAAGCACAAGCTGGAATTAAGACTGCCGCGAGAAATATCAATAACCTCAGATACCCAGATGATACCACCCTTATGGCAGAAAGAGAAGAGGAACTAAAGAGCCTCTTAAAAAAAAAAAGAGCCTCTTGATGAAAGTGAAAGAGAAGAGTGAAAAAGTTGGCTTAAAACTCAACATTCAAAAAAACGAAGATCATGGTATCCGGTCCCATTGCTGCTGCTGCTGCAGCTAAGGTGCTTCAGTTGTGTCTGACTCTGTGCGACCCCATAGACAGCAGCCCACCAGGCTCCTCTGTCCCTGGGATTCTCCAGGCAAGAATACTGGAGTGGGTTGCCATTTCCTTCCCCACCATTGCTTCATGGCAAATAGATGGAGAAACAATGGAAACAGTGACAGACTTTGTTTTCTTGGGCTCGAAAATCACTGCAGATGGTGACTACAGCCATGAAATCAAAAGACACTTGCTCCTTGGAAGAAAAGCCTTGACAAACCTAGGTAGCATATTAAAAAGCAGAGACATTACTTTGCCAACAAAGGTCTGTGTAGTCACAGCTATGATTTTTCCAGTAGTCATGTATGGATGTGAGAGTTGGACCATAAGGAAAGCTGAGCACCAAAGAATTGATGCTTCTGAACTATGGTATTGGAGAAGACTCTCAAAAGTCCCTTGGACTGCAAGGAGATCAAACCAGTCCATCCTAAAGGAAATCAGTCCTGAATATTCACTGGAAGGACTGATGCTGAAGCTGAAACTTCAATCCTTTGGCCACCTGATGTGAAGAAAAGACCCTGATGCTAGGAAAGATTGAAGGCAGGAGGAGAAGGGGGCAACAGAGGATGAGATGGTTGGATGGCATCACCGACTTGATAGAAATGAGCTTGAGCAAGATCTGGGAGTTGGTGATGGACAGAGAAGCCTGGCATGCTACAGTCCATGGGGTCACAAAGAGATGGACACGACTGAGCGACTGAACTAATCTGAACTGAGACCAAAGGAACCATCAACTGGGGGAGGGGATGTCATGAGTAAAATCGAGGTGTTGTTCCTTGAAGAAGGATGAAAAAGGAGGGGTAGAGAAACAGAGTAGGCAGTCAGTAGGTGGCAGCCAAACTTGAAAGGAGTAGTTGGCCTCCTTTCTCCAAAGTTCCAACCCATCTATCTTTGGCTGAGTCAGAAGATTATTTCTGAAAATTGTCCAGCAGTTCTGGTGTGTTTTGCTAAAAAAAAAAAAAAAATCAGGTCGGATATGAGGCCCAGTTGTTTAATTAACGGGCCTGGAAGGAAGATAGACAGATGTACTGTGAATAGAATGAACACCTTTTGAGGTCAGGATAGAGAGGAAAAGGAAGAAGGCTGATGTGGTTTCAGGGCAGCTTCATCCTTTTGGGCATGATCTGACGCTGATGCATGTCTCCCCTTGGGTCTTTAGAGAAAGCAGGAGTCACCTGGTTGGATCTCTTTGAGAGCTGACAAAGATAAGAGGAGGGCTAGACTCCAGGCTGGGAACAAGGCAGCAAAACTCTGTAGAAGTCAGCCTGGAAATTGTTGTTTCCTTTCTGTAGGACTTGAGGACTTTCCTGGGCAACTGCCAGATCACACAATTCTCCCTCCTTGCCAAGCCCAGAGAATAAAAAATAATAAAATACAAAGAAAGATGTACATCAGAGAATTAATGTTGGCTGCATATACCAGAAACTCAGCCCATACTCAATGTTCTCTCACATTAAAGCAAGTTCATGGGTGGGCAGCTCAGGGCTTGTGTTGCCACAGAATCATCAAAGACCAAGTTTTTCTAACTCTTCCCTCTGCTTTCTTTTGAACTGGCTTATGATCTCAAGGCTGCTGGAAAACTTACTCTGTCCACTCAAGGGAGGAGCAAAGCAAGGGTGTGAATGTGTGATTCTGTTAAGGGAGGGATGAGGGAACTCCAGTCCCCCATAAGGGCCAAGTGTTAACACTTCTTTTTAAGAGTCCTCTCTTCCTATCTTAGTGTCCTGCAGCTTGCACGTGTGCATTAAATATTGCCAAGAGAGTGATATCTTCCTGGCTACTCCAACACAGCAGCAACTTCCTGCTGGTATGGAAAGTTGAGCACGAAGCATTTATTGCAATTTCACTTCAAGTCAGGCACACTGCATAGAGAAACATCTTGCATACACCCTTTTTTCCACTTGCAAAGTATCTTATTATTTAATAATGATTTTAAACATCAAGCATCAGAGGCCCAGAGAGGTTAAGTGACTGGCCCAAGGTCACACAGTAAGTGGTGGATCGGGGACTCGAGCCCTCATATGCCTGACTCTAGAGGATCTTTTCTTAGCTATTAGGTAAACTTGTTTCCTTGGTTTTCAGAAAAGGTCAGTGCTATAACACTCATTGCAATGTCATCAGAGTGAAAGTTTATGGGAGGCTTATTTTGTGCCCAACTTTGTTCTAAGCATTTTATGTGAATCAACTCATGTTATCCTCAAGCACAATCCTGTGAAGTAGGTACTATAATTATCCCAGTTTACAGATGTGGAAGCTGAGTCACAGAGAAGTTATTTGAGTAGTCCTTGAGTAGCAGAGCTAGGATTCAAACCCAGGCAGCCTGACTCAAAAGCCTGTACCAGATGCTATCTGAGTCTCCTTAATATTCTTTCTGTGCAAGCCAATCTGTTGGTTCATACTTCCCACCCTGCACCTGAACAGCCCTGAGAGTGATCTTTACCTTAAAATTTGCAATCTGTGCAAGTCATTAATTTCCCTCTGGTCCTGGACCTGCAGACTGCCAGTACCTGGACTTGGCTCCATCCACCAGAGCTGACTGGGCAAGTGTGGGGGCAAATCAGAAGTGCCAGGAAGTTAACATTCCCTGGGGAGCATCCCTCAACCAATGACTGACAGGAATTGGAGGATAGATACCCCAGCTCCTGCCCCTCAGCTGGGATCATGCTGAGGTGTGTTCTACATAGTCCCAAGTGCTCCTCCAGAGCCTTGGCTGCTCACAGTGGGACTCTGTGCCCTATTATTCTGAGTACCAGACTGCCTTACATGCCTCCTGAGAAATCTGTATGCAGGTCAAGAAGCAACCGTTAGAACTGGACATGGAACAACTGACTTGTTCCAAATTTGGAAAGGAGTACGTCAAGGCTATATATTGTCACCCTGCTTATTTAACTTACAAGCAGAGTACATCATGCAAAATGCTGGGCTGAATGAAACACAAGCTGGAATCAAGACGACTGCAAGAAATATCAATAACTTCAGATACCCAGATGACACCACCCTTATGGCAGAAAGAGAAGAGAAACTAAAGAGCCTCTTGATGCAAGTGAAAGAGTAAAAAACCTGGCTTAAAGCTCAACATTCAAAAAACAAAGATCATGGCATCCAGTCCCATCACTTCTTGGCAAACAGATGGAGAAACAATGGAAACAGTGACAGACTTTATTTTCTTGGGCTCGAAAATCACTGCAGATGGTGACTGCAGCCATGATATCAAAAGACACTTGCTCCTTGGAAAAAAAGCTATGACAAACCTAGGTAGCATATTAAAAGGCAGAGACATTACTTTGCCAACAAAGATCCGTCTAGTCACAGCTATGGTTTTTCCAGTAATCATGTATGGATGTGAGAGTTGGACCATAAAGAAAGCTGAGCATTGAATAATTGATGCGTCTGAACTGTGGTGTTGGAGAAGACTCTTGGGAGTCACTTGGACTGCAAGGAGATCAAACCAGTCCATCCTAAAGGAAATCAGTCCTGAATATTCATTGGAAGGACTGATCCTGAAGCTGAAACTTCAATCCTTTGGCCACTTGATGTGAAGAACTGACTCCTTAGAAAAGACCCCAATGCTGGGAAAGATTGAAGGCAAGAGAAGGGGGCAACAGAGGATGAGATGGTTGGATGATATCACTGACTTGATGGACATGAGTTTGAGTAGGCTCTGGTAGTTGGTGATGGACAGGGATGCCTGGCATGCTGCAGTCCATAGGGTCGCAAAGAGTAAGACACAACTGAGTGACTGAACTGAACTTCCTTGCTCTCTTCCTGATATTTCCTGGAATCATCTCTCAAACAATTTGCAGTAGAATCTTTACCTCTGAGTCTCTTTTGTGGGGAACCCAAACTAAGTAGAGTCTAAATTCCCAACCACTACACAGACTGCCTACACATAGATAGGTGAAGTCGCTCAGTCGTGTCCGACTCTTTGCGACCCCATGGACTGTAACCTACTAGGCTTCTCCGTCCATGGGATTCTCCAGGCAAGAATACTGGAGTGGATTGCCATTTCCTTCTCCAGGGGATCTTCCCGACCCAGGGATCGAACCCGGGTCTCCCGCACTGGAGGCAGACGCTTTAACCTCTGAGCCACCAGGGAAGCCTACACATATCAACGTTATTTTTAAGTGCAAACGAAACTAAAAGTGAAGTGAAGTCGCTCAGTCATGTCCGACTCTTTGTGACCCCATGGACTGTAGCCTACCAGGCTTCTCTGTCCATGGGATTTTCCAGGCAAGAGTACTGGAGTGGATTGCCATTTCCTTCTCCAGGGGATCTTCCCAACCCAGGGACCAAACCCAGGTCTCCCGCATTGCAAGCAGACACTTTACCCTCTGAGCCACCTTAGAAAATACCTGGAGGGTACCTAGACAGGGAACTGGCTAAACAAATCTTTGTTCACAAATGTGTATGTTGTCTATGTATATGCGTGTATGTGTGCAAGAAGTCAGATGGACTCCTTGCCTTAAAAATGCCATCCAGTCCAGCCAAGAGCAGGCAGACTTTGAAGAGTGGATCAATTTCTCTTTCCAAGCAGCCTAACAAGGAGGAGCATCTAGATAAGATCAGCAGAAACGAATTTCCGTTTGTTGTGACTTTTCGGAGTTCTAGCCAGAGGACTTGGAGCTGTGGGTTTTCTGTTCTTGTGGAGTTTTGATGGGGGAGGGTTTGTTTCAGAGGCCCGAGACTGGGAAGAGGAGGTTGGGGAAAAGAAGCTGATGCAGCTTAGATTGAGGCTGCTGTGGGGTTCTTGTCAACATACACTTTACATATATTTTTGCCAGATTATATTTATCGGTACTTTGTCAAAGTCTGACTCAGTTTACAAGCCCAGTCGGAGGCCTAGGATCAGGCCATGGTCAGGCCTGGGATCTGAAATGTCAGTGGAACTGGTCCTTCCACCTCAAATAAAAGACTGTGCCTTAGACTTTGTTCTCTCCTTTTAAATTTCTCCAACATGAAATGTAAGTGCTGTTATTATCGCATTTCACAGATGAAGAAGATGGGGCCCCAAGGAGTGAAATGGTTTCTTCAAGGTCATCCAGCATTAGACACTTGGCAGAGTTGGGATTTGAGCCAAAGTCTGTTTTCCTCCAAAACCCTCAGCCCTTCCCAGAAGGGATCTGTCATTGTGCGGGGCTAGCCCCATGAATGACATGTTCAGATTGCTATTCTGCTGCTTCCTGGCTGTGTGACCCTGGGCAAATGACTTCACCTCTCTGAACTTCAGTTCCTTCCTCTGTGAGATGGGGGTAAGAACAGTGCTAACCTTGTTCAACTATTGGAGGGGAGGGATGCAGTCACAGATGGGAAGTGTTCAGTCTGGCCCGTGAGCACTTGACACAGTTGAACTATTATTACTATTCTCCACGAAATTTTAAAAAGAGTGTCTCATAGAGCTCAAACTTGTGGCTGCCAAGGGGGAGAGTGGAGGGAGAGGAATGGATTGGGAATCTGGGGTTAATAGATTCAAACTATTACATTTAGAATGGATAAACAGCAAGGTCCTACTGTATGATACAGAGACCTATATAAAATCTCCCAGAATAAACCATAATGTAATAGAATATTTTAAAAAGAATGTATATATGTGTATAACTCAGTCACTTTTCTGTACATCAGAGATTAGCACAACATCGTAAATCAACTATACTCTAAAAAAATACTTTAAAAAATCAAACTCAAAAATAGAGTGTCTCCTTGAGCAACTGTTTAGAAGGGTACTAACCATTAGAAACAAAATATCAGCCAATATGGAACTTAACATTTTTCCATTAGTCATATTAAAAAACTAAAAAAGAACAAGTGAAATTAATTTTAATTGCTTATTTGATTTAACCCAGCATATCCAAAATATTGTCATTTCAACATGTAATCAAATAAAGAACATATTCTTGAAATATTATATACTCTTCTTGGAGCATTAAGGATACAAACCCCTTCAGTTCACAGCCTTACTGTGGTAAAGGGGTTTGTGTAACTCAATGAAGCTATGAGCCATGCTGTGCAGGGTCACCCAAGATGGACAGGTCACAGTGAAGAGTTCTGACAAAATGTGGCCCACTGGAGGAGGGAATGGTAAATCACTCCAGTATTCTTGCTACAAGAACCCCATGAACAGTATGAAAAGGCAAAAATATATGACACCAGAAGATGAGCCTCCCAGGTGGGAAGTTGTCCAATATGGTACTGGGGAAGAGTGGAGGGTGGTTACTAATAGCTCCAGAAAGAATGAAGCAGCTGGGCTAAAGCAGAAACGATGCTCAGTTGTGAATGTGTCTGGTGATGAAAGTAAAGTCTGATGCTTTAAGAACGATATTGCATAGGAGCCTGGAATGTTAGGGCCATGAAGCAAGGTAAACCGGATGTGGTCAAGCAGGAGATGGCAAGAGTGAACATCAACATCTTAACTAAGTAAGTAAGTGAAAGTCACTCAGTCGTGTCCAGCTCTTTGCAATCCGATGGACTATACACTCCATGGAATTCTCCAGGCCAGAATACTGGAGTGTTTAGCCGTTCCCTTCTCCAGGGGATCTTTCCAACCCAGGGATCGAACGCAGGTCTCCCACATTGCAGGCAGATTCTTTACCAGCTGAGTCACAAGGGAAGCCCAAGAATACTGGAGTGGGTAGCCTATCCCCTCTCCAGCGGATCTTCCAGACCCAGGAATCTAACCGGAGTCTCCTACATAGCAGGCGAATTCTTTGCCAACTGAGCTATCACGGAAACTGTGGTCAAGCAGCAAGATGGCAACCTGAACATTAACATCTTAGGAATCAGTAAACTAAAATGGACAGGAATGGGTGAATTTAATTTAATTCAGATGACCATTATATCTACTATTGTGGGCGAGAATCCTTTAGAAGAAATGAAGCCCTCACAGTCAACAAGAGTCTGAAATGCAGTACTTAGGGTGCAACTGCAAAAACGACAGAATGATCTGTTTGTTTCTAAGGCAAGTCATTCAACATTACACTAATCCAAGTCCATACCTCAGCCATTGTGGGCGAGAATCCTTTAGAAGAAATGAAGCCCTCACAGTCAACAAGAGTCTGAAATGCAGTACTTAGGGTGCAACTGCAAAAACGACAGAATGATCTGTTTGTTTCTAAGGCAAGTCATTCAACATTACACTAATCCAAGTCCATACCTCAGCCACTAATGTTGGAGAAGCTGAAGTTGACCAGTTCTATGGAAACCTACAACACCTTTTAGAAGTAACACCAAAAAAAGATGTCCTTTTCATCATAGAGGGTTGGAATGCAAAAGTTATGACCCAGAATAACAGGCAAATTTGGCCTTGGAGTACAAAATGAAGCAGGGCAAAGGCTAACAGAGTTTTGCCAAGGGAACACGCTGGTTATAGCAAACACCCTTTCCCAATAACCCAAGAGACAACTTGACACATGGACATCACCAGATGGTCAATACTGAAATCAGATTGATTATGTTCTTTGCAGCTGAAGATGGAGAAGCTCTATATACTCAGCAAAAACAAGACCTGTATCTGATTATGGCTCAGATTATGAGCTTCTTATTGCAAAATTCAGGCTTAAATTGAAGAGAGTAGGAAAAACCACTAGGCTATTCTGGAATGACCTAAATCAAATCCCTTTTGATTATACAGTGGAGGTAACCAACAGATTCAAGCGATTAATCTGGTAGACAGAATGTCTGGAGAACTAAGGACAGAGGTTCGTAACATTGTACAGGAGGTGGTAACCAAAACAATCCAAAAGAAAAAGAAATGCAAGAAGGCAACACGGTTGTCTGAGAAGGTTTTACAAATAGCTGAGGAAAGAAAAGAAGTGAAAAGGCAAAGGAGAAAATGGGAAAGGTATACTCCACTGAATGCAGTTTCAGAGACTAGCAAGGAGAGATAAGAAGGCCTTCTTAAATGAACAAATGCAAAGAAATAGAGGAAGACAACAGAATGGGCCAGACTAGAGATCTCTTCAAGAAAATTGGAGAGATCAAGGGAATATTTCAAGCAATGATGGGCATGATTAAGGACAAAAACGTTAAGGATCTAACAGAAACAGAAGAGATTAAGAAGAGGTGGCAAGAATACACAGAAGAACTATACTAAAAAGGTCTTAATGACCTGGATAACCACGATGGTATGGTCACTTGCCTAGAGCCAGACATCCTGGAGTGTGAAGTCAAGTGGGCCTTAGGAAGCATTACTGTAGTGTAGGTGATGGAATTCCAGCTGAGCTATTTAAAATCCTAAAAGATGATGCTGTTAAAGTGCTGTATTCACTATGTCAACAGATTTGAAAAACTGAGCCATGATCACAGGACTGGAAAACATTAGTTTCATTCCAATCCCAATGCTAGCAAGGCTGTGCTCAAAATCCTTCAAGCTAGGTTTCAGCAGTATGTGAACTAAGAATTTCCAGATGTTCAAGCTGGATTTAGAAAAGACAGAGGAACCAGAGATTAAATTGGCAGCATTTGTTGGATCATGGAGAAAGCAAAGGAATTTCAGAAAAACATCTACTTCTTCATTGACTACTCTAAAACCTTTGACTGTGTGAATTACAAGAAACAGTGGAAAATTCTTAAAGAGATGGGAGTACCAGACCACCTTACCTGTCTCCTGAGAAACCTGTATGCAGGCCAAGAAGCAACAGTTAGAACCGGACATGAAACAAGCTGCTGCTGCTGCTAAGTTGCTTCAGTCATGTCCGACTCTGTGTGACCCCATGGACAGCAGGGCTCCTCTGGCCAGGGGATTCTCTAGGCAAAAATACTGGAGTGGGATGCCATTTCCTTCTCCACATGAAACAAGGGACTGATTCAAAATTGGGAAAGGATTATGTCAAGGCTGTATATTATCACCATGCTTGTTTAACTTATATGCAGCGTACATCATGAGAAATGCCAGGCTGATGAATCACAAGTTGAAATCAAGATTGCCGGGAGAAATATTAACAACCTCAGATATGCAGAAGATACCACTCTAACAGTCTAACAGGAGAAAGTGAAGAGGAACAAAGCAGTGATAGATTTTATTTTCTTGGGATCCAAAATCACAGCAGACAGTGACTGCAGCCATGAAATTAGGGGTGGTTGCTTCTTGGAAGGAAAGCTATGGCAAATGTAGATAGACAGTGTATTAAAAAGCAGGGCGTCACTTTGCTGACAAAGGTTTGTATAGTCAAAGCTATGGTTTTTTCAGTAGTCACGTACCGATCTTAGAGTTGGTTCATAAAGAAGGCTAGGTACTGAAGAATTTATGTTTTTGTATTGTGGTGCTGGAGAAGACTCTTGAGAGTCCCTTGGACTGCAAAGAGATCAAACCAGTCAGTCCTAAAGGAAATCAACCCTGAATATTCAATGGAAGAATTGATGCTGAAGCTGAAGCTCCAATACTTTGGCCACCTGAAGGGAAGAGCTGACTCATTGGAAAAGACCCTGATGCCGGGAAAGATTGAGGGAAGGAGAAGTGGGCAGCAGAGAATGAGATGGTTAGGTAGCATCACCAACTCACTGAACATGAATTTGATCAAACTCCAGGAGATAGTGGAAGACAGAGGAGCCTGGTATGTTGCACTTCTTGGGGTCGCAACAACAAGGCTACAAAATATGGTGTGTGTTTTACATTGACAGCACATCTCAGTTTGGACCAGCAACAGCAAGGTCTCAGAACCACAAGTCAGGAATGACTGCCATGTGAATGACGTAAGTGATAAGCGATCCTTCTCTGGTTTTGTCTCTGTTTAAGCCAAAGAAAGGTTATTATGCAACCAGATCTCTGGGACCTTGGCCGAGACTATCGGACAGAAACTTCCAGGGTGTTTGGATGTAACAGATCTTCAGAAAACACAAGGTGAGACTATCTCCAGTCCCAAATCAACCTCCTTCAACCTCAGGTTTGCTGCCTCTATTACTGTTCTAGAGGCCCAGTGGGAAAGGTCTGAAAGGTAGCAGTAAAACGTGTATGTAAACATGTATGTAGGAAAAAGTCCAGAAGTCTTTTCACTAAATTGTCAACAGTGGAAATTAGGGATAACGTCCAAGCAAACTTTGGTTTTTATCTATGATACTAATTTTTTCTACCTGAGAATGTGTTCATGTGTTACTTACGTAAGTAAAAGCCAAATGAAGGAGAGACAGAGAGAGAGAGAGAGAGAAGGCAAAGAAAAGCAAGCATGATTTGATGTACATCTCCAATAGTTTGAACAGAAAACATGGTGACTATGGGGATTGAAGGTGGGTGAGTAGATGGAGTGTATATCTACTAGCTGCATTGCCTTTAGAAAGTTTCTAATGCTCTTTGGGCCTCAGTTTCTTTATCTTTAAAACGGGAATGAGGGATTTCCCTGGCAGTCCAGTGGTTAAGACTTGCCCTTCCAATGCAGTGAGTTCGGGTACGATCCTTGGTCAGGGAGCTAAGATCCCACTTGCCTCGCAGTCAAGGAACCAAAACATAAACAACAGAAGCAACATTGTAACAAATTCAATAAAGATTTTATAAATGGTCCACATAAAAAATATTTTAAAAATAAGTAAATGGGGATAATGGAACCCTGGTTGTTCCTGAGGATTAAATGAGTGCACGTGTGAAAGGTACTGTGTGGCACATATAAAGAGCTCAGAAAATGTTTTGGAGATTTCTGATTGGGGGAAGGTAGCAGGAAACTCTTCGTGAAAATACACTGGTGTGAAAGCTGGGGGATCTGGGTGCTAAGTATGGGTCTACTATCAAGTAATTTGTGTGAACCTGGGCCTCAGCTTTATTATTATACTGTTACTAACAACAGCAATGTACATTTTTTGAGTGCTTCCTATCACCCAGGAACTTTGCATGTTTGATTTCATCAGACTTCAGAACATCCCTCTGAGGTAGATACTATTATTATTTCCCTTCTCCAGGGGAGAAAACAGAGGGCTTACAGAGTTGTAGCAGCTTGCCCAAGGCCACACAGCTTCTGCGTTCCAGCGGAGCAGTGTGCAGGCTGACTTGGGCTGATACCCACTGCACCTCCTGCCTCAGTAAGGTCTTCTCCTGCTTTGCTGGACTGTGACACTGGGCATTGAGTTGCTTGCTGGGAGGTAACAGTTCTGGTTAGAGAAGTGGTTCTGATGAACTTTGGGGCTACAGAGTTGGCCTACCTACTTTTTCATCTGTAAAATGGAACCAAGAATAACACAGTGCCTTCTGCCTTTGAGGGTTTTCTTTCTAGCTTTCTCCATAGGTCTTCCTCTAGATCTTCCTACCTCATTTTCTTTTCTCTTTCCAGACACCTCACTCACGAGATCACGGTGAGGATCACAACATGGAGGTGGGAGGTCTCTGAGATGCTTAAACAGCTCCAGGTCTCTAAGCCAGATGGCGCAGGAAGAAGAAAAAGAGGGATGTTGTGGGGAAAGAAATATGACTCGGATTACACCAAAGGATATGAGTGGGAACTTTGACTCGGATTACACTAAAGGATATGAGTGGGAACTTTTAGAGAATGATGACGTGTGCACAAGATCCCAAAGGGAACACATGGAGCGTACACACACGCGTCCTCACACAGACTCACTGTCTGAAACGCCCTGGCGGCCCATGTTCCGGGGAAAACAAGGAAGTCGTTAAATTATCCAGCTGTTCTGTCTAAATACGGTGTACATCTGGCGGCCTGGTAACCCCTGGGTGACTTTTCAGTTTATATTCACTGTCTCTGCACCCAAGCTCAGGGCTCTAGATGAAAGGGGGAAGGAGAAAAAGAGAAACGGGTGGATTGGAGGCAAAGGGTTGGTGAGAGGAAAAAGCACAGAGAGAGAGAGGGAAATTGAAGGACAAAGACAAACAGAGACTTTGAGGGTGGACTGGAGGCAAGGAGTGGGTGAGAGGAAAAAGCAGAGAGAGAGAGAAACAGAGATTTGCTTAGAAACAGACACAAACATACGAAGACAGAAAGAGAGACAGATGGATAGATAGACGGGTAGTGGGAGGAAGAGAGGAAAAGGAAGAGGAAGCTCAAATAAGGAGATGGAGAGAGATAAACAGAAAGAGTGATGGAGAAAGAGAAATTCATATAGAGATGGAGACACAAACAAAGGAAGTGGTAGAACGATAGATAAGATAGACTCAGGTAGAGAAAGCCTGACACAAACAGAGTAAGATGGAGAAATTGACAGGGTGAAAGCAGGAAGGCCACATACAGAGATGGAGAGGAAGAAACATAGACACAGATAAACACATGCATGTGTGCACACACAGAGAGAAATATCAAAGAGACAGGTTCCCATAGAGATGGGCGGGCAGTCCACTGGGAAAGAGGGGGACAAAGGGAAAAAGAGACAGAGAGATTGGGACCGAGAGAGACAAATACTCCCACAGAGCTGGGAAGATAAAGAGACTGAGAACGGGAGAGAAACAGAAAGGAAAAGGCAAAGAAACCGAGATCCATGCAGAGAAAGAAAATAAACCATTCAAACAAAAAGAGCCATCAGGAGTTTCTGTTCTGCCAAAAAATGCTGGGAGTCAGAGTGTGTTGTGTTAGGATTTACTGCAAAATATTAATCTTTTCAGAGGAAAGAGTGGGCATTAAAAAATGTTTTTGATATAAATAATTGCCCTCCTAAAGGGGAATTATTTTATTAATTTTTTTTCTTTTCTCTTAACAACATCAGAACGTTCTTAGGAGCACCAAAAACAGCATTTGAGGGTTTATCTACTTTCCACAAACATCTAGCATCAGCAGTTTCTTCTTAACTAGAGAAAAAAGAAAGTTTCCAGAGAAGAATGAGACTTGATGAGTGCTCTGGGGTGCAGAGCAGACTGCCATGTAGAAAGTTTTAGAACAGGGACGGAAATCGCCTTGCACCTCTCATAAGTGGCTTCCCAGAGGGCTGTGNAGCACCAAAAACAGCATTTGAGGGTTTATCTACTTTCCACAAACATCTAGCATCAGCAGTTTCTTCTTAACTAGAGAAAAAAGAAAGTTTCCAGAGAAGAATGAGACTTGATGACTGCTCTGGGGTGCAGAGCAGACTGCCATGTAGAAAGTTTTAGAACAGGGACGGAAATCGCCTTGCACCTCTCATAAGTGGCTTCCCAGAGGGCTGTGTAAAAAGCAGTTCTGAGGCCAGGTCTCAGGGAGAAAGAACGCTACAATCTATTACTGACGTCTGCCACCGTCAGGGAGGGGCAGTCCAGGTGGCGTTCGCCATACATTTGCTATTTCTTTACCAGAATCTAGCCCTTGCCTGGAACACTGGCACAGTCTGGGATAAGAGTACAAGGGGAAACGCGAAAACCACATAGCTAAGTACATGAAAAGTTAGAAAACGGTGAGGGAGGGGACTTCCCTGGTGGTCTCTCTGTGTGTGTTAGTTGCTTAGTCCTGTCCGACTCTTTGCGACCCCTTGGACTGTAGCCCTCCAGGCTCCTCAGTCCATGGAATTCCCCAGGCAAGAATACTGGAGTGGGTTGCTATTCCCTTCTCCAGGGGATCGAACCCAGGTCTCCTGCATTGCTGGCAGATTCTTCACCATCCACAGGAAAGCCCTGGTTAAGAATCTGCCTTCCCACAGGGGACTCGGGTTCTATTCCAGGTTCGGGAACGAAGATCGCACACATCGAGGGGCAACTAAGCCCGCACTGCACATGCGCACACACCGCACTCCCTGAGCCTGCGGCGCCGCAGCTGTTGAGCACGTGTCCTGCAAATAGCCCGAGGAAGAGCCCCTGCGGGCAACTAAGACCCAACGCAACCCAAAATGACTGACTAGTTATATATATATTTAAAGGTAAAGGAAGACTGAGCAGCCCTGGGTGAGGGCGGGTGTGTGGGAGCCCTGGGTGAGGAGCTCTGACTGAGGGAGGGTGGGTGTGAGGGAGTCCTGGCTGAGGGCGGGTGTGAAGAGCTCTGACTGAGGGAGGGTGTGAGGAAATCCTGACTTGAGGGAGGGTGTGAAGGAGCCTTCGCACCAAAAAAGAAGAAAAAAGGAAGGAAAAAAGTAAAAAGAAATCAAGTTGCCTCCATAGCCTGTCCTACGTTCTTGCTCATGGCCCTGGCAGCCCAGCCCCTGGGATTTTCGTGGCAGCCCACAGACTGAAGGAGCTGAATTCCTTCCTGGGCCAACCTTGTCACAGCGGTCCAGACTGGTAGCTAGATTTTCAGAGTAGGGGAGGGTAAGAGCTGAGCCAGGCCTAAGATTCCTAGCTGATGACTGTACCTATGTTGGGACTTCCCAGGGAGTCTACCTCAGGATTTACCATGGGTTTTCAGTTCAGTTCAGTCTAGTTCAGTCGCTCAGTCGTGTCCGACTCTGCGACCCCATGAATCGCAGCACGCCAGGCCTCCCTGTTCATCACCAACTCCCGGAGTTCACTCAGACTCACGTTCATCGAGGCAGTGATGCCATCCAGCCATCTCATCCTCGGTCGTCCCCTTCTCCTCCTGCCCCCAATCCCTCCCAGCATCAAAGTCTTTTCCAATGAGTCAGCTCTTCACATGAGGTGGCCAAAGTACTGGAGTTTCAGCTTTAGCATCATTCCTTCCAAAGAAATCCCAGGGCCCATCTCCTTCAGATTGGACTGGTTGGATCTCCGTGCAGTCCAAGGGACTCTCAAGAGTCTTCTCCAACACCACAGTTCAAAAGCATCAATTCTTCGGCACTCAGCCTTCTTCACAGTCCAACTCTCACATCCATACATAAGTACTGGAAAAACCATAGCCTTGACTAAATTTAAGTACCTTCAAAATTATAGTTCCCTATTAAAGGAACAGGAGGAAGAATAGTTAGTTGTCTGGGGAGCGTGGTTCAAGACACCAGTTTTGTGTCATTTGAGGAAGCCAGCTTTAAACTGTCCTCACTGCCCAATTCAATTCTGGAACATAGTACATGCTCAGGAAATATTTGGTCATAAATGGAATTAATTCTTTAAATATACTTTTTTGTATATGAGCACACTGAGTCAGTGATTCTTCCCAAAAGTGAGGGGCCTGGGAGTGGTAGGAGGAGGCAGGTGCTGTTTCTGTTTTATAAGCGTGCTGGCAAGTGACATTTGAACCATGACTGAGGGAAGTAAGGGAGCCAGGCATCAGGTTATCTGAGGAACTATATTTCAGGCAGTGAGAAGAGCCAGTGCAAAGATTCAGAGACAGGACTGTGCCTGGCATGGCTGAGGAACAATAAGGAAGCTGTTGTGCTTGGAGTGACGCAAAGAGCCAGAGCAATGGGTTTTGTAGTCAGAAGGCCTCATGGCAATGTTAAGGGCTTTGGCTTTGGCTCTGAGCAAAATGGGGGCCCTTAGAGTTCAGAGTCCAGAACAGACTTACATTATAAGAGGTTCCCTTTGGCTACTGAGTTGAGAACAGACCAGGTAGAAGCAGAGGTACCAGTGAGGTGGCCGTGGCCTAGTGTGGGTGAGAGGTGATGGTGGCTGGGCCAGTAGCATGGAGATGGGGAAAAATGCTCAAGTTCTGAATATCTGTTGGAGGCAAACGATGACAGAATTTGCTAACTAATTGGATTTGGGATTTGAAAGAACGAGAACATCAAGGATGATGCAAACTTTTGGCCTGAGCAGTTAGAAGGATGGAGCTGCCCCCATTCCCTGAGTGCAGGTTAGACCGTGGAAGGAACTGGTTTAGGGCAACAGATGAGGAGTTCAGTGTCAGACATGAATTCTGGGGTGAGATGATGGAATCCAATTACAGGCAATACTGCGTCAGGTGGTTGCCCTTTCTTGTTTTGGTCTTGGTGGAGCCTTTTTGCTTCTTTTCTATATTTTAATTCTTTTTCTTCTCTTTGCAAATAGGTTTTCTCTGAATGTTTGTCAGTGTGCTTCAGCCAGCATGGAAACACCAAACCCTTTCCACTGCTACCTGAGCAGCTTTGGCCTCTGTCTCTTAGTTTATGGTTTAGAGTAGGATTTTTCAAATTGTGTGCCAAGGCACCCTGCAGTTGTGGCCACATCACTCCAGTCTCTGCCTCAAGGAGCTCATGGTTGGATGAGTGAGATGGACAGGTGAGTCAAGACCAACAGAGGCAACTCTGAAATGTTTCTAGAGCATTTGACCCAGCCTGGAGAGGTCAAGGGAGGCATCCGGGAGGAAGTGACATTTCAGGTGAGACTTAAATGACTAGAAGAACTTAGGTAGGTAGGTGGGAGGAGTTGAGGAAGTGGGAGAGGGCATCTCAGGAAGAGAGAACAGGAAAGTAAAGTCCTGAAGGTGAGAAAAAGAATGACGCACTGGGGAGCGTAAGCAGTTTGATGTGGCTGGAAGGAAGGGCGGAGGCAGTTAAAGAAGTGAAAGGCTTTGTGTGCTTAAGAATTGGAAATAAAATATGAACTTAAAGGTATATATATTTTAAGAAGATTTATAATTGTGTGCTTGCTGTTAAATATTCAGATATATGTTAGAAATCAAAGCCTGCATAATCCCAGCCATTCCAGGAGAAGATATCTAATAATATTTGGGCATATGTCTTTTTTTTTCCTTTTAAAAGATTGAGATATAGCTATATATAGGAATATGTACAATTCTTAAGTACAGATTAGTGAGTTTTTAACCCATCTTCATACTGATCATCACTAAGATCAAGATATAGAACCAGCAAATTTGGAGTCTTTCTAGATTTTTTCTGTTTATTGGCTAATAACTATATATACATGTGTATATACTAATGCTGTCTCTTATACACATCTAGATGTGTATAAGAGACAGGTTGTAAATCAACTATAATTCATTTATGTATAATTATCAAAAATAGGATCTTTCTTGACTAAATATTCTGTGATATTCTTTTTTTGCTTAATGTGGATATTTTTCTGTATCAGTACATAAAGATCAAGGGAGAAAGCATTTGGTTTATTCATGCATTTATTCATTTACTCACTCATTCAACAAATATTCTTATCTTGAGGTTGTACAATATATTTAACTATGTGTCACTGAAGGGATTTAAACAGAGAAGGGTTATAAAGAGGAACAATGGAACTGGCTTTAGTTTTTAGATAGATCATTCTAGAAAAAGTATGGTATTAAACCATTTTTCTTCTCAAATATTAAGCATTTATTTTTGAATAGATAGTGATTCAGTATTCAAGTAATTCAATATTCAAAAGAGGCAAAGGACATTTTAGTGAAAAGATTTCCTTCCTTCACACCCCTTAAGCCCTCATTTCCACTCTAGAGAGAAAACGATCACCACTAACTTCTTTTATTTATTTGGCTGTGTCAGGTCTTAATTATGGCATGTGGGATCTTTAGTTGTGGCATGTGGGATCTTTAGTTGTGGCATGTGGGATCTAGTTCCCTGACCAGGGTTTGAACCCAGGCCCCCTGCATTGAGAGTGGAGTCAGCCCCTAGACCACCAGGGAAGTCCCAATCAGTAACCTCAGTAACCATCAGCATGCTTCCAGAGATAGTGACTAGCTATATGAGCAGACATATGTATGTGTTTTTTAAAAAATCCTTTAAAAATTCATCTTTTCATGCTCAACAATATCTCTTAGAGACCATTCTAAGAGATAAGGAGCATCCTCATTCTTTATTGTGACTGCACAGTTTTCTATTGAAGGGAAAGACAACTTTTATTTTCAAATCTTGCCCAGGAGCCTGATATCTTTTAGTCTCTGCCAGACTTCTCTCTGCCCCTGGCCAGCAGACACCTAGGCTGACCGGGTGGGAGACAGGGCTCTGAGACCTGGAGGTATTTTTTGGCCTGACCTGAAGTCTCAGAGGCTGGACCTGGAAGGCCCCTGGAAGAGGTCTTGTGGCCCCGAGGCTGTTCCCATTCTCTCTGTTATTTTAATGAGCTCTCTTGGCTTGTTTATGGTCCTGTCTCCCTTGTTCCTGTGCCCAAGTGGGTCAGCATTTAGCCTGAGGGTCCTCCCGCCCACGTCTGTTCTTGATTTCTCTCCCAAGAGGGCATCCAGCTGTTCCACAGCTGTCTCAGCGCCACCCCGCCCCTGGCTTGCATCCACATTTTCTAGCAGACAGAGCCACCCTTGGTCATGGGATGAAAGCACTCATTTAATGAGTACCTGCGGTATGCCAGGTTGTCTGGTAGGCTTTTACAAGTTAGTCCATAATAATCCTACCCTGTATACCGCTTTATGGGTGAGGAAACAGGCTTGGTTAGGAAAGGTTGGAGCTAGGTAACGGTGAAGTCTGAATTGGAACCCATCAACACCAGACGTCTTGGTTCCCCTTGTACCCTGGGGCTCCCCAAGTCATTAAGCAGTAAGCACT
This sequence comes from Cephalophus harveyi, assembly GCA_006410635.1. Classification (NCBI taxonomy): domain Eukaryota; kingdom Metazoa; phylum Chordata; class Mammalia; order Artiodactyla; family Bovidae; genus Cephalophus; species Cephalophus harveyi. The sequence continues at coordinate 52,975 of SJYT01058423.1, read as the reverse complement.
CAATAAATATGTGCTGACTAAATGAATGAGTGAATCTGAGAGAAATTTCCTGAGCAGGTCCTGTTTGTCAGTCACTGGACTAGGGGCTGGAGATGGAGCAGTGAACCAGAGAACCTCCTTGGAGTGAAGTTCGAGAGGGAAGACAATCAAACAAGCAAAAGTAAGAGAGTTGGGTAGTAATAGGAACAATGGAGGAAAGATGACAAAATGAGAAAGGCAAACCAAGGTTGATGAAGTGGGCCAGCTGCACATAAGGACAGGATAGGTTGTGTGGAGGTGACCTTTGGACTGAGATCTGAATGGCAAGAAAGGTTCAGCTACACAATAGGTGGTAGGGAGAAGAGGGTTCCAGGCAGAGAAAACAGCATGTGCAAAGGCCCTGAGATTGGATCAAGCTTGATGTGTTCAGTGATCAGAACAAATGCTAGTGACTAGAGCAGAGTACAAGGGAGTGTGGGAGGAGCTGAAGTTCAAGATCCAGGCAGAGGCCAGATCATACAGGGGCTTGTCAGCAACATAATGACTTAGAGAGCTTAAGTAGGGAAGTAATGTTTTCTCAGGTTACTATGTGGAGAATAGACTGTGAGGTTGCAGGAGAGGAAGCAGGGAGCATGGTGAGAAGGCGACTGTGGTCCCTGGCCTGAGATGGCAGTGACACAGACCATCAAGGTGGGAGTCATGCAGACATAGATAAGAAAATATACTGGGGATACATTTAGTTAGGAAAGTCAACAAAATTTGCTGATGAGTTATAGTCGGGTGATGGGAGAAAGAGAAGAATCAAAGATAATTCCTTGGTTTCTGGCTTGAGCAACTGGGTGGGTGATGATGGAACTGTTTATTGAGTTGGGGGAGGAGTTGGTGTCCCCCAGGGCTGTTGGGGAGAGAGGAGGATGAAGTAGAGATCCATTTTAGACACAGGAAGTTTGCTGTGCCCATTAGACATCCCAGTGGATGTATCAGTGAGCAGCTGTATAATGAGTCTGGGACTCAGGGGAGAAGGCAGAGCAGGAGACTGATGAGTCATCATAAGGAGAGTATTCCAGCCACAGGTCTGGGTGAGAGTGTGTGAGGAGCAAGTGAAGACAGATCCCTCATCAGGGATGGGAGGATGATGATGATGCATGTTACCAGGGTGGGTGACTGCCTTCCAGAATGATGACCAGGACATTCAGCTGCTCAGTCGCAAACCCAGAGGGACCCTGAGAAGCCCTGGCTGGGGTCACTGCAGTTTTCTGGAAGCTGGATCTTAGGTGCTGTCCACATGGCCTTTGATCTGCTCCAGGGCCGACAATCTGAAGGCCCTAGCAGCATTACCTGGAATTGCTGTTTACCTAACACCTTCCTCCAAGAACTTCAAAAGCCTGGTTGGGGTCCCCAGAGAGCCCCCATTCTTCCCTTGGGGACTTTACCAGAATGCAGGCCAGGCAACTGAGACAGAAAGTACCTGGTCTACGGTCACAAGGGCTAGGGTGGAGCTGCCTGCAGAATCGGGGAAGCAAACCCCTCATTCACCCATGTCCACATTGATTGGGCTTCTCATGAAGCTTCTGTTTTGCCAAGTGGAATATGAAAAAAAAAAAAGAACGTATCAGAATAATAAAGATATTTAGCAGGGAAGGATTGGAAGAAGATGTTCTGAATCATAGAGCTTAAGGACAGAGAAGTTTAATACAAAGTTTGATAACATTTGGCTTGTAATATGTGATATAGTGAGCTTCCCAGGTGGAGCTAGTGGTAAGGAACCTGCCTGCCAATGCAGGAGACATGAGACTCAGGTTCAATCCCTGGATCAGAAGATTCTCTGGAGGAGAGCACAGCAACCCACCCCAGTATTCTTGCCTGGAGAATCCTGTGGACAGAGGAGCCTGGCAATCTATAGTCCATAGGATCACAAAGAATTAGACATACTGAAGCAACTTATCACACATGCTTGCATATAATACCATCCTTGGTCTCTACTTGGAAACTTCAGCAGAATCTGCTGTACATCAACGCTTTGGGAGTTAAATTTGTGATTTGGTGATGGATCAATGTGCTGAAACAGGTTTCTGGAAAGTCCTGGAGTCTGAACCATGTATGGCTTATGTTGGGAGTAGCTTTAAGGAGACTGAGGAATACCATGGAATGTTCCTGCTCCAAACTGGAACTCTGGAAGGTCAGGGAACACACGTGACTCGCTTCTGTGTCCCCAGTAACCCACTATGTGAGAATAAAGTAGGGTATCAGGAATTGTTGTGGAATGAAGGAATCAAGGGAGGAGAAGTTGAGTGAGTGAGTGAAGTGTAAAGAAGGTATGCATATGAGAGGGAAGATAAGTGGACTGACACTAACAAGAAAAACAAAAATTAAAAATCTAACTGTATCAGGTTCTAGTAGCCAGTCTCAAGATGGCCCCCAGTAATTTTGCCTTCTGATACTCACACTGGTATTCATTTTCTACTGCTGTGTAACAAATTACCATAAATCTAGTAGCTTAAAACAGCACCTGTTTATTCTCACAGTTTCTGTAGGTCAGAAGATCTGTTTTCAGGGCTTCCCAAAGCTGAAATCGGGTGTCAGTGGGGCTGTGATGTCATCTCAGGCTCAGAGTCCTCTTCTGAGTTCATGGGTCATTGGCAGAATTTATTTCCCTCTGGTTGTCTAACGGAGGTGCTCATATTCTTGCTAGCTGTTGACTGGGCAACACTATTAGCTCCTAGAGGCTGTTCTCAGCTCTTTGCTAAATGGCCTCCATAGGCAGTTTGCACATAGTTATTTACTTCTTCAAAGCCAGCAAAAGAAATCTTTTTTGCCTTTCGTTTTCTTTTTTGCTTTAAATCTCCTGATCTCTTTTCAGGGCTTACCCGATTAGTTCAGGGCACTCAGGATATTTTCCCTTTTGATTAACTCAGAGTCAGCTGATTAGGGGCCTTAACTACATCTACAAAATCTCTTCTGCCAGATAGCATCACATAACCATGAGAGTGACAGCCCATTGTATTCACAAATCTCACTCACACCCAAGGGAGGGAAGATTCTACTGGGCACATACACCCGGAAGAAGGGGTCTTGGGGGCGATTTTAGGATTCTGCCTATCATCGATACCCTTGTACAGATCTCTCCCACATTGAATAGGAATAACCTGTGTAACTAGAAGATTATTGCAAAAATGATGGTGTGTGAATTCTAAAACTAGGTCATAAAAGATATGGCTTCTACTCTGTGCTCTTGCTCTCTTTCATGGATTGTTCCTTTTGAGGGAATCAGCTGCCATGTTAGGATGCTCAAGCATCCTCAGATATCATAAGCATGGGCAAAGAATGCCTGGACATGAATTTGAGCACACCCTTGGAGATAGCGGAGAACAGAGGAGGCTGGTGCTACATCCATGTGGTCACAAAGAGTTGGACATGATTTAGCGATTGAAAAACAAACAACAATGCACAAAGAAAGAAAGAATTTATTTAAAAGCACATGGAGATGTCTGTCATTTGGCATCCAGGGCTGTCACAGAGCAACCTGTAGTCCTAAACATGCTCTTTCCTGATTAACATCATTCAGCACATCTCCTCGTTTCTTAGACGTTAAAATAACAGTTGTGTCTGAATGCAATAAAGGTTCATGGGTGGTGCTGCTGTCAGCATTGGAGATGAACATTCTAGTTCTGGTTCTAGTGGAAGGATAATTTGAAAATTGGAAGTATTACGATAAGAGCAAATATTGGGCTGGCCAAAAAGTTCCCTCAGATTTTTCCAGAACATCTTTTTTTTTTTTTAAAGTATTGAATTTGTTACAGTATTGCTTCTGCTTCTTTGGGGGTGGGGGCGGCTGTGAGGCATGAAGGATCTTAGCTCCCCAAGCCAGGGATCAAAACAGAATCCCTTGCACTGGAAGGTGAAGTCTTAACCACTGGACCACAAAGGAAGTCCCTCCAGAATATCTTAGGGGAAAAATCTGAATGAACTTTTTGGCCAACTCAATATACTATATTATCTTGCTAAATCCTTCCTCCTTGATAGCATAAATGTGTAAGGCTTCTCCTTGCATTCCAGTTTGTGGTTCTGGAAGTACTCACACATTAGTGCAATCTTTGCAAGCAAAGTGCATGGCCATTATGGGGTACAAAGTCTAAAATGCCAGCCCCTGCTCCCCCCACCTAATTCTCACCTTCTGGCATTCACACTCCTGTGTCATCTTCTCCCCTCTTGAGTAGGCAGGATCTGTGACTTGCTTTTAACCAATAGAATACAGCCAGGCTGATAGGATTTCACATCTGTAATTACCTTGCATAAGATGTAACTACTGTCTTGCTTGCAGACTCTCCCTGTTGACTCTTCTTTGCTGGCTTTCATGAAGTAAGCCACCATATGGAGAGACTCACATGGCAAGAAACTGAGGATGGTCTCCAGCCAACAGCCAGGAAGGATCTGAGATTCTCTTCTCAGTCTGGCAGCCCATAAAGAATTGAGTCCTGAACCACCACATGAATTTGGAAGTAGTTCATTCCCCATCTGAATCTCAGCTGAGACCCCAGCCCTGACTGACATCTTTACTGCAGTTTAAGAGGTGAACTGAATCTGGATTCTTTTTTTTCATGCGTGATTTTACTTCCCTGACCAGGCATCAATCTGTGCCCTCTGCACTGGGATCTTGAAGTCTTAACCATTGGACTGCCAGGGAAGTCCCTGAGTCTGGACTCTTGACCATAGAAATTGTGAGATAGTAAATCTGTCTTGTTTTAAACTGCTAAATTTATGGTAATTTTCTGTACAGCAATATGTAACTAACACAGCAGCAGAGAATCATTTCGAAACATTAAAGATTCACATCACTCTTAAATTTGAATATACACAGATCTAGATGTAAAATGCATGAAGTGTGCTATGTTTCTTTACATTAACTATCAGACATTTGAACTCTAGGGTTGTTAGCGGTTTTATTTTTTGCTACTTCTTTTTTAAATTCATTTTTGTTGGTGTTTAGTTGCTTTACAGCGTTGTGTTAGTTTCTGCTGCAGCAAAGTGAATCAGCTATATGTATACATAAATCCCCTCTTTTACAGATTTCCTTCCCATTTATTTTTATTTATTTTTTTTCTCAAGCAATAGAAACTATTGCATAATATAAAGAAATATGTGGTCCACAAAAACAGCACAGTGGATGAAGATGGCAAACTTTACTCAGTTATTTCAGCAGTGTAACATGCTTGTGATTTATCTGAGAGAGCGGGAAAGGAATAGTATCTTCTGTGGAAGATCTTATCTAAAGACGTGAGACGTGGTTTGAGTTCAATTCTATGCAGAGATTATAGCAAAAGAGAATATATTTGCCACACAATACTGGGTTCCAGGTTCAAAAATGATCAAATAGCTGGATGAAAATAAAGGATTATCAAATGTGATGAAGGTGACATAATCAGAGATGACATCTGAAATTGACTAGGACCAGTAAGGAATAATGACAATGTGAATGATAATATTATCATGCTATGATATAATGATAATAACCAATAACAAAATTTCTGAACATTTTAACTCCTGCACGCTGTTGGACTGTAAGATTTTCACTTCTCTGGGAGAAGTCATCCACATCCTGAGTGCATCATGCCTTTGAAGAAGTGCAATCCTGGTGCCTTTTTCAATTTTGGCTTCCTCAGGGTATATGCCTAGGAGTTAGATTGCTTGGTCATATGGTGGTTTTATTCCTAGTTTTTTAAGGAATCTCCATACCATCCTCCATAGTGGCTGTATCAATTTACATTCCCACCAACAGTGCAAGAGTGTTCCCTTTTCTCCACACCTTCTCCAGCATTTATTGTTTGTAGAGATTTCGATGATGACCATTCTGATCAATGTGAGGTGACATCTCATTGCAGTTTTGATTTGCATTTCTCTAATAATGAGCGATGTTGAGCATCTTTTCATGTGTTAGTTACCTATCTGTATCTCTTCTTTGGAAAAATGTCTGTTTAGGTCTTTTTCCCACTTTTTGATTGGGCTGTTTGTTTTTCTGGCATTGAGTTGTATAACCTGCTTGTATATTTTGGAAGTTGATCTTTTGTCAGTTGTTTCATTTGCTCTTGTTTTCTCCCATTCTGAGCATTGTCTTCTCACCTTGCTTATAGTTTCCTTTGCTGCAGCATTTATTTTTAATTAATTAATTTATTTATTTTAATTGGAGGCTAATTACTTTACAAAAATATGGAATGCTTCATGAATTTGTGTGTCATCCTTGTGCAGGGGCCATGCTAATCTTCTCTGTATTATTCCAGTTTTAGTATATGTGCTGCCAAAACAAGCACTTATTTTTTAATATTTATTGGAATTAAATTTAAAAATTAACATCTCTAGCTTTATTGAAACAATTTATCTTAAAATGTTACTTTAATTGTGTCATTTGTATTTTGCCTTTTGATTTTAAAAGATAATTAAATAAATTATTTAATTTTAAAAGAAAAAACATAAGTAAAATATTCTAGAAGAATAGCTTCAGAAAATATCTAGAATATTAATTTGCTAATTTAAAAATTTTTAATTTACACTTTTTATGAAAATGTATTCAAGTTTTGTGTCCTTTGATCTATAACTTCAACTTATTTTTTATTCCTTTAGGTCATTACTGCCAATAGCACACAATTACATAAAAATCTTGATTATAACAACAGGGTGAAGGACTTCCCTGGTGGTCCAGTGGTTAAGACTCTACACTTCCACTGCAAGGGGCCTGGTTTTGATCCCCAGCTGGGGAACTAAGATCCTGCATGCTAAATGGCATGGCCAGAAAAAAGAAAAAAACCAGTGTGAGTGATTTTGCTAAAATGAAGGCAAGAAAAACAAATTTAATGGAATAAATACATAGAAATTTCTTAATTATACTTTTTAAAAGTTACTCATTTAGATATCACTGTTACATCAATACAACATAATTTAGTTCCATCATCTTTGGTATTTTGCCAATTTTCAGACATATAAAAAACATAGCTTTACAGGTATATTTTGACTATTTTAATGAAGGTATATTTTTTAAAATAAGAGGTTCAGTTCAGTTCAGTTCAGTCGCTCAGTCGTGTCCAACTCTTTGCGACCCCATGAATCGCAGCATCCCAGGCCTCCCTGTCCATCACCAACTCCCGGAGTTCACTCAGACTCATGTCCATCGAGTCGGTGATGCCATCCAGCCATCTCATCCTCTGTCGCCCCCTTTTTCTCCTGCCCCCAATCCCTCCCAGCATCAAAGTCTTTTCCAATGAGTCAACTCTTCGCATGAGGTGGTCAAAGTACTGGAGTTTCAGCTTTAGTATCATTCCTTCCAAAGAAATCCCAGGGTTGATCTCCTTCAGAATGGACTGGTTGGATCTCCTTGCAGTCCAAGGGACTCTCAAGAGTCTTCTCCAACACCACAGTTCAAAAGCATCAAT
>SJYT01058423.1:0-45271 GCA_006410635.1 Cephalophus harveyi | reverse complement strand
TTGCTTCCTGACCTGCATACAGATTTCTCAAGAAGCAGGTCAGGTGGTCTGGTATTCCCATCTCTTTCAGAATTTTCCACAGTTTATTGTGATCCACACAGTCAAAGGCTTTGGCATAGTCAATAAAGCAGAAGTAGATGTTTTTCTGGAACTCTCTTGCTTTTTCCATGATCCAGCGGATGTTGGCAATTTGATCTCTGGTTCCTCTGCCTTTTCTAAAACCAGCTTGAACATCAGTGAGTTCACGGTTCACGTATTGCTGAAGCCTGGCTTGGAGAGTTTTGAGCATTACTTTACTAGCATGTGAGATGAGTGCAATTGTGCAGTAGTTTGAGCATTCTTTGGCATTGCCTTTCTTTGGGATTGGAATGAAAGCTGACCTTTTCCAGTCCTGTGGCCACTGCTGAGTTTTCCAAATTTGCTGGCATATTGAGTGCAGCACTTTCACAGCATCATCTTTCAGGATTTGAAACAGCTCAACTGGAATTCCATCACCTCCGCTAGCTTTGTTCGTAGAGATGCTTTATAAGGCCCACTTGACTTCACATTCCAGGATGTCTGGCTCTAGATGAGTGATCACACCATCGTGATTATTCGGGTCGTGAAGATCCTTTTTGTACAGTTCTTCTGTGTATTCTTGCCTTCTCTTCTTAATATCTCCTGCTTCTGTTAGGTCCATACCATTTCTGTCCTCTATAGAGCCCATCTTTGCATGAAATGTTCCCTTGGTAGCTCTAATTTTCTTGAAGAGATCTCTAGTCTTTCCCATTCTGTTGCTTTCCTCTATTTCTTTGCATTGATTTCTGAAGAAGGGTTTCTTATCTCTTCTTGCTATTGTTTGGAACTCTGCATTCAGATGCTTATATCTTTCCTTTTCTCCTTGGCTTTTCGCTTCTCTTCTTTTCACAGCTATTTGTAAGGCTTCCCCAGACAGCCATTTTGCTTTTCTGCATTTCTTTTCCAAGAGGTTAGAGCCTGTTTTATTTGACAAATTTGTGAGCTTGATTTTTACCATGAAGAGTTTTAGACACATGGCCTGTGGGCCTCCATTTGTACTCTTGTCCTGGGTGCTCTGTCAGGGTAGGTAACCTACCCAAGGTTACCCAGCTGGTAAATAGGGCCGAGATTCAAACTTCCACCTGTTTGCGCTCCAAGGTCCGGGCTGTGTGACGTGTGACCTGCCCTGGTTCAGCTTCTCCAATGGAGGGAGCCCTGAATGTCTCCGAAGCTGGGATACTCTGTGTGCTCAAGGGCAGAAGAGGCTACAGACTTTGTGGGTTCCAATGCAAAATGAAAATGCATTATAATTATAGTTAATACATTATTAAGAATTCCAAGCTGTTGAGAGTAGAGCACTGAAGTAAGCAGGAGGTCTTTCTAAGTGCAAGGTATGTGCAACTGCATGGTCAGGGGGCTTTGAAGGTGGTGACACCCAGTCCCCCTCTTCCACTTACAGTAGGTATGCTTGGGTTTGGTGGAAAGAAAGGTCAAGAGCTAATGGGAAAGATGAGAACCCTCTATTTATAGCACTTTCTTTTAAAAAGCAGTTTATTTAAATAAAAATGTGAGTCATTCAAAGGAAAAAAATAAGGAAGTAAAAGCATATGTGATATGTAGATATGGAAAAAATGTGATGAGTTATTTAAATGACGGGGTTGGGAAATTGCTGTGTGAGTGTGTATGTCTACAAGTATGTAATTGTGAGTGTGTGTGGATGAGTCTATATATGAATCTTTGTATCACTAAAAATGAGTGTGAGTCTATGTCTGACTGTGGGTGTGTGATACGTTTGTAGAAGTGGATGTGTGTCCAACCATGTGTAGGATTGTGTGAATGTATATAGGGGAGTCAGTGTAGATGTATGCACACAAACCTTTCTTATCCTGGACCCTGTTAAGAAGAATGTGAAATTGTGAGCTTGCTAACATTGGATGCATTTCTAATATCTTGTGTGTGTGTGTGTATATATATATATATATATATATGTCAGCTGTCACTACAATAATGCTGTGTAACAGTGAACAGGGAAATGGGGAAAGACTGCTAATGTAGTGAATATGCAATTTTCTTTTGGGGTGATGAAAATGTTCTAAAATTGATTATAGAGATGGCTGCATGACTGTGAATCGGCCAAAAAAAAATTGGATGCTATTATTTAAATGGGTGAATTTTATGGTATGTGAATCATGTTTCAATTTAGTTATTAAAAGCCTTCTTGTTTGTTAGTCTAGAGTGAACTGTAGCTCTGCTGGAATCATCTGGGGCTTGGCGTCTGGTTGCTGATGAGTTCAAGCATATTCCACTTGCTTCTTCTATGCGTCTTTCACCCTCTTTGGCTCCGCAACAGCTCAGGTATGTTCCTTTCATGGTGAATAGCTGAAGCACAAGGGAGCAAGCAGATACATGGAAGGTTTCCTAACAGCTTGGCTCAGAACTAGTACATCACTTCTGTCCACATTCTGTTGGCTGAAAAAAATATCCTATGGTCAAGTCCAAGTACAACATCCACAGGACAGGGAAATATACTTGCCTCACTCTCAAGCCCTTCAAGGTCATATGGGGGAGGGAGTGAAGACTTGAGAAGGATAATCCAGTCTACCACAGCTGCATAATATGTTGCTCATGACCCTTTGGAGATCCGGTGAAACAGGTCATAGCCCCGAAGGCAACCTCAAGTCTCCCCAAAGTTACCGCCCGTTCCTGTATTTTTTTTTCCTAATGCTTCTCTCTTCCTTGTGCTACTCCCTGTCTCAGGGCTCTTGTGTCTATGTGAGTGTTTTGTTTTTTTTTTTTAATTAACTTCTCTTTTTTGTTTCCCCTCCACTTCTTGTTAATTGAAAAGTAAAAGTGAAAGTCACTCAGTTGTGTCTGATTCTTGGTACCCCATGGACTGTAGCCTGCCAGGCTCCTCTGTCCATGGTGTTCTCCAGGCAAGAATACTAGAGTGGGTTGCCATTTCCTCATCTAGGGGATCTTCCCAACCCAGGAATCGAACCTGAGTCTCCTGCATTGCAGGCAGATTCTTTAGCGAGTGAGCTATGAGGGAAGCTCCACTTATTTGGGTCTTCGTTGCAGCATGCAGGTTCTTTTAGATGTGGCATGTGAACTCAAACTCTTAATTGTGGCATGTGGGCTCTAGTTCCCTGACCAGATATTAAACCTGGGCCCCCTGTGTTGGGAATGTGGAGTCTTAGCTACTGGACCCAGGGAAGTCCCTATGTGAGCTCTCTTGCTTCCACCCTGAGGCAAACCCAGATAAGAAACCTAGCCTCATCACTGTTTTTAAAAAGAAATGCCCTTAGTGCATTTTAGCAGCTTTTCTGAAGATATCAAGGCTTATGGAGAAAGATCCCATGGCTTTTTGCACAACCTCTGTATTTACGGGCCCACCCATCTTCCCCTCTGCCTGGAGACGGCAGGGCACTTCCTAAAGGAAGTGATGTTTGATCAGATCTTGAAGACTTAGGAAGAGCTGGGCACTAGACAATGATGGGAAAGAACATTCCAGGGAGAGGGAACAGCAGGGGTAAAGTGAGAAAATGTCTAGAATAGTTGAGAAAAGGCAAGTACAGTTGACCCTTGAATAGCATGGGCGTTAGGGGTGTCCACATCTACAGCACACAGTTGAAAAATCTGCCTATAACTTCACAGTCAACCCTCCAAATTTCTGGTTTTGCATCTGCAGATTCAACCAACCTCGGATCACGTAGCCATTGTAGTACATATTTATTGGAAAAATCGCATGTAAGTGGACCCTCATAGTTCAAACCTGTTTTGTTCAGGGGTCAACTGTAGTCACCATGGCTGGAGTGGAAGGTATGAGCTGGGCAGTGCTAGTGGGTAAGGCTAAGTGTCCCACTTGTCCATGAAGTGGCTTATACTGGGTTCAGCTGGGCTAGAACTCCTTTTCCAAAATTACCTTCCTTGTATAATTCTGGGTTAGCATTGACCACAAGAGAAATTTGTGTCAGTTTTGGAAGATGGATGTGAGATTAGCCATGTTTTCATGCTCTGAAGGTCACCTCAGGGCCCCAGGCACTGTAGACACCAGGGCGAGTCAGTCCTCTCAGTTCATGTGGCTCCGGCTTCATCCTCCCAGCTTCTACCTTGTCCTTGCTCTCATTCATACCCAGGGCTCCTCCTTGAAAACTTATCTAAGGGACAAGATCGTTGAATAGATTCCCCTACCAGCTCCCATCATTATGCCCAGTCTCATCCCTGTAATCCTTTCTTCATAGTGGTTTTCTGACTGAACCCTGACTGATACAGGATCATAAAGACCTGTGTGGGCCACTTTGAGCTCCATTTTAAAAACAGCTTTTCTCAAATATCATATGTTTGAGGGCCACTGTGGCAGAGGTAATGCTCAATGCTCACCAAACCTCCTTCTTTCGAAGCTTATGGCAATATCTCCAACCTCTCATACAGCTAGGTGGGACCATGGTACAAATTCTAGCCAGCAGAACGTGGGCTGAAGTGAAGTGTGTATGTTCAGGCCTGGCCCCCATATCCTTCCGTGTGACACTGCAGACGGGCTCTTGTTTCTCTAATCTGCCAGCTGAGTGCAGCAGGTCTGATGGTGGACTTCAAGGCCTGAAGGGTTTCAGAGCCGTTAGCTGGAAGGAACCTGGGTCCCTGAATGGCTCCCTGGAGCAGAGGCCTCCACGGCCCTGCGTTGGGTTGTGACTTCAGATACAGAACTTTATTTTGTAAAGCCAGTGGGTTTAAAATTGTTTGCTAGAGGGGGTTGTTGCTGTTGTTTAGTTGCTAAGTTGTGTCTGACTCTTGTGTCCCCAAGACTGTAGCTGCCAGGCTCTTCTATCCATGGGATTTCCCAGGCAAGAATATTGGAGTGGGTTGCCATTTCCTTCTCCAGGCGATCTTCCAGACCCAGAAATTGAACCCATACTCTCCTGCATCGACAGGCAGATTTTCTTTCACCACTGAGCCACCAGGAAAGCCCAGAGAGGGTAGCCGATCTTAACAAGACACCCACCTTCACAGTTTAAGCCATAATCTCTTATCATCTGTATCATTATAGATTTAATCACTTAAAATTCACTCTTTATGGCCTTAACTTATTTAAAAAGAGAGCTTCATGTCATTATCCATAAATAGAAAAGCAGCCTCACTCATGGTAGAGAGAATGTAATAGTAAAAAAATAAATGCAATGGAAATTAAACCATGATATGAAATTCTTGTTATATCCGGTTCCTGCCAAGGGCTCTAGAGCCCAAAACCTGCTTATATTTTGTTGCAGAGAGATTAATGAATGTTTGATAGGTGTTAAAGACAGGTAAACACCAAATTGAGACTTTCTTTTTAATGTTCTTGAACCACCAAGGATAATCACCACACTCTATAAAACTGCATGGGGCAAAGAAAGCTGAAGAGTTTAAAAACATTTCTTATTATGGAAAATTTCTAACAAATGTACATAAATTTAATGAGAATAGTCATGTAACCTCCCTTGTGTGCATTACCCAGCCTCAACAGCTATCAACTTTTTGCTATTCTTGTACATCTGTTCTCCCTGCTTCCTTTTTATGATAGAATATTTTAAAATAAATCCCAAACATTATATCATTTCACCCACAAATACTTTAGTATGTACTTCTAACAATAAAGACATTTAAAAATTCACACAACACCATTATTGCATTTTAAAAACCGACAATTCCATATTATCATTTAATACTCAGCCAATGTTCAATTTTTCCCTAAGGACTACAAAAATGAGTTTTTGCAGTTGGTTTCTGTAAAAATGGATCTGAACAAGGGCATACATTGCATTTGGTTGACATGTCTTTTTTAGTCCTGAAGTGGATTGATTATAGTAAATGGCTTCTCTCCACATTCACTGTGTTAGCAATCTGACTTGGCAGCTTCTCCTATTGAGTGGTGGAGTCTATTTCTTGATCCTGAAATCTGGGTTTGATCATGTGTCTTGGTTTGGTCAAGAATGCAACAGAAGGAATGCTGGATGGTTTCTAAGTCTGGGCCTTGGGATGTCTCACATGATTCCACTTATTCTCTTAGATTCCTATTTCAACCAGGAGAGCAAACTTAAGCAGCTTGTTATGGGGTAACCGTGTTGGGGGGTACTTTCCTGAGTGAGGCCATTCCTGACCAGCTAGTCCACAGCTGACCTGCCAGCTGACCACAGATGCATGATCAAGCCCAGCCTGCATCAGCTGAGCCTAGGCCAGACCAAAAGAACCACCCAGCTGACCACAGAACTATGAGAAATAGTACATTGTTATTTTAAGCCACTATGTTTTAGTGTGGTTTATTACATAACATTATTGTGGCTGATACAAATCTATCAGTTAACTGATACAAATCTACAAAATTTCTGCTCCTTTTCAAAATGTCATTTATGTACTAAAGACACTAGGTCATTGGTTCTTTATTTTCTGACAGTCTAGATTTTTATATCCCATGTGTCATTATATTACATTCTAGATCATTATATCCCATGTATCATTTAATGTTAGTTCCTGTATTTTTTATAAACTGGTGGTTGGTTAATCTCTAGGGCTTCCCATATGGCACAGTATAAAGAATCAGCCTGCCAATGCAGGAGACACAGGAGATGTAGGTTTGATCCCTGGGTCAGGAAGCAATCCCTCTTCCTTGGAAGAGGAAATGGCAACCCGCTCCAGTATTCTTGCTTGGAAAATCCCATGGACAGAGGGCCCTGGCAGGCTACAGTCTATGGGGTCGCAGAGTCAGACATGACTGAGCAACTGAGCATGTTAAGTGGTTAATCTCGAGGCTGGATTTGATTCATGTTGGTTGGTTGGGCAAAGATACTTTGTAGGGATGCTTCCTCTGCATCACATCCACAGGCACACAATGTCTGATTATTCCCCTTTTGAGTAATGTTAAGATTGATCAGTGGGTTCAGTGAATAATTTTAGACAAGATTAGGATACCCAGAGAGATTTCCTCAAGGAATCAGGCTTGAGTTGGGCCTCTTTGAAGGGCAAGTGGGATTTGGATAGGTCAAAGGAAGGAAGAAATATTCCAAGTGAAGAGGGAAGGATGTATGCATGAGTCAGAGAGTCTCCTGAAAATACAGAGCAAAAACTGGTTAATCTTCTCTCATATCAGTTTCCATTGTTATCCTTTGGTCTAAAGGCCAGAGCAGGAATCAGATTTTAATCTCAAGTTTTAATTCTAATAGGTGCATGGAGTATTTTGTTGGGGCACCTTGTGAAATCACATTCCTGCTTAGTGGGAAAGATTGCTGTGATCAACTAGTGATGTCTGGCATGGTAGTATGGTTGCTTGTTAATCTGCCAGAGATCAATGACTCTGCCCCACCTCCGGTACTTTGACATTGGACCGTAGAAGGAAATAAGGGCTGAGTAGCATAGCTGAGGAAGGCTTTCTTATCTCTCCTTGCTATTCTTTGGAACTCTGCGTTCAGATGCTTATATCTTTCCTTTTCTCCTTTGGTTTTCACTTCTCTTCTTGGCACAGCTATTTGTAAGACCTCCTCAGACAGCCATTTTGCTTTTTTGCATTTCTTTTCCATGGGGATGGTCTTGATCCCTGTCTCCTGTACAATGTCATGAACCTCCATCCATAGTTCATCAGGCACTCTATCTGACAGATCTAGTCCCTTAAATCTATTTCTCACTTCCACTGTATAATCGTAAGGGATTTGATTTAGGTCATACCTGAATGGTCTAGTGGTTTTCCCTACTTTCTTCAATTTAAATTTGGCAATAAGAAGTTCATAATCTGAGCCACAGTCAGGTCCCAGTCTTGTTTTTGCTGACTGTATAGGACTTCTCTATCTTTGGCTGCAAAGAATATAATCAATCTGATTTCGGTGATGACCATCTGGTGATGTCCATGTGTAGTGTTTTCTCTTTTGTTGTTGGAAGAGGGTGTTTGCTATGACCAGTGCATTTTCTTGGCAAAACTTTGTTAGCCTTTGCCCTGCTTCATTCCGTACTCCAAGGCCAAATTTGCCTGTTACTCCAGGTGTTTCTTGACTTCCTACTTTTGCATTCCAGTCCCCTATAATGAAAAGGACATCTTTTTTGGGTGTTAATTCTAAAAGATCTTGTAGGTCTTCATAGAACCGTTCAACTTCATCTTCTTCAGCATTACTGGTTGGGGCGTAGTCTTGGATTACTGTGATATTGAATGGTTTGCCTTGGAAACGAACAGAGATCATTCTGCCATTTTTGAGATTGCATCCAAGTACTGCATTTCGGACTCTTTTGTTGACCATGATGGCTACTCCATTTCTTCTAAGGGATTTCCGCCCACAGTAGTAGATATAATGGTCATCTGAGTTAAATTCACCCATTCCGGTCCATTTTAGTTACCTCTTGATGAAAGTGAAAGAGGAGAGTGAAAAAGTTGGCTTAAAGCTCAACATTCAGAAAACTAAGATCCTGGCATCTGGTCCCATCACTTCATGGGAAGTAGATGGGGAAAGTGGAAGCAGTGTCAGACTTTATTTTTTTGGACTCCAGAATCACTGCAGATGGTGACTGCAGCCATGAAATTCAAAGACGCTTACTCCTTGGAAGGAAAGTTATGACCAACCTAGATAGTATATTCAAAAGCAGAGACATTACTTTGCCAACAAAGGTCCGTCTAGTCAAGGCTATGGTTTTTTCAGTGGTCATGTATGGATGTGAGAGTTGGACTGTGAAGAAGGCTGAGCACTGAAGAATTGATGCTTTTGAACTGTGGTGTTGAAGACTGTTGAGAGTCCCTTGGACAGCAAGGAGATCCAACCAGTCCATTCTGAAGGAGATCAGTCCTGGGTGTTCATTGGAAGGACTGATGCTGAAGCTGAAGCTCCAATACTTTGGCCACCTCATGCAAAGAGTTGACCCTTTGGAAGAGACTCTGATGCTGGGAGGGATTGGGGGCAGGAGGAGAAGGGGGCGACAGAGGATGAGATGGTTGGATGGCATCACTGACTCGATGGACATGAGTTTGAGTAAACTCCAGAAGTTGGTGATAGACAGGGAGGCCTGGAGTGCTGTGATTCATAGGGTTGCAGAGAGTCGGACATGACTGAGCGATGAACTGACTGAGCATACCTGACATGAGCTGTGGTAGTCCTTGTTGGTTGTTTACTAATCTTCATTCACTGTTTTGTCTTTGCTAATGCAATCTTCTGGCTAATGAGAAATAAGGGGAAGTCTGGTTCTGGGGCTTCTGCAGAATTTTTTCTTCCTGAATTGAAAGAAATGTGCTGTGAAGCAAAGCTTTCTACTCTTATTTGAAGGTGGTTGTATAAGGACGTGATGCCTGGAGCAAAGGCAGCCATCTTGTGACTATGAGGAGTCATGGCCAATATGTCAAAGATGCTGGAGAAGAAATATGGAAAAAACCTGGGTCTTTGAGGAAGGTGTTGAGTCATAAACAAACTCTGGAACAACCTATTGCCAAGCCTGTTGTTATATAAAAAATAAACCTCTATTACTTAATTCATGTTCGGTCAGGCATTCTTGGGCTTCCCTGGTGGCTCAGAGGTTAAAGCGTCTGCCTCCAATGCGGGAGACCCAGGTTCGATCCCTGGATTGGGCAGATCCCCTGGAGAAGGAAATGGTAACCCACTCCAGTATTCTTGCCTGGAAAATCCCATGGACGGAGAAGCCTGGTAGGCTACAGTCCATGGGGTCGCAAAGAGTTGGACACGACTGAGTGACTTCACTTCAGGCATTCTTATACGTACACCTAAGGATAGCCCAAGGAGAAGGCAATGGCACCCCACTCCAGTACTCTTGCCTGGAAAATCCCATGGATGGAGGAGCCTGGTGGGCTGCAGTCCATTGGGTCACTAAGAGTCAGACACGACTGAGTGACTTCACTTTCACTTTTCACTTTCCTGCATTGGAGAAGGAAATGGCAACCCACTCCAATGTTCTTGCCTGGAGAATCCCAGGGATGGCAGAGCCTGGTGGGCTGCCATCTATGGGGTCGCACAGAGTCAGACACGACTGAAGTGACTTAGCAGCAGCAGCAGCAAGGATAGCCCAAGGATACACTGATCGTCCTTCAGGCTTCATGAGCGTAGTTCAGACTAGTGTTTTCAAAGCATGGCTGCGTCATCAAATCAATGTATTGGATTATGACCAACAATTTTAGAAGTGAAGTAACATAGATTATATGGGAATGCACGAGGCAGAGAAAAGATAAATATTGGTTTTGCTGAACTCTTGTTTTCATTATGTGGGTTTGGTTTATTATGAGAACCAGGTTTGGTTCTCCAAAGAAGCAACTTTGACACAGAATTTAGTGTTTGGAAGTTTTTATAGGCGATTATCCATGAGATCAACTCCTGTGGAAGGGAGGGGATAAAAGCAGGAGTGGGCAGAGGGAGAGGTCAAGCTGGGATGGAGGTCTGGCAATGACCTTGGCTAACCCCATAAGAAATCTGGGAGTTAAAAGGCTCTTCAGAATTGTCCTGAGTTGGGCAAGATGGCCAGGCTTTTATCTTCCCCTCATTGGACATGAACTGCCTCTGGAAAGAGATGTGACCTTGGGCAAAGTTGCTCCATGAAGATGAAGCAACGGACTCAGTCCACGTGGTTGACAGCTGGAGACTCTGCAATAGAGCCTTCCTGGAAGAGGATGGAGTTTCTTGTCTGTCATTATGTGTGTGTGTGTTAGAGTGAACCAGATTGTGGTGCAAATGCATTCCTTATTGTAGGTCCTGGTCAAAGCAGTTTGTAAGCCTCTGGCAAGTCTGGATTGTGCTTCCAGCCGAGTTGTTTTCCTCCTAATTGACTTCTGGGATATAGTCGCTTTTTCTGAGCCTCCGCTTGTAAGAAGCAGCCCTGTCTTGATGAGACGGTGCCCTGGCATATTTGAACACCAATGCTGAGCTGAGCTGTTGGTGCCTCCCATGCGTTAAGAAATGGCAGCTGCCGCCAGTGTCCCCAGATTAAAATGACTAAGGAGGATTAAGGCCAAGTGATGTCATCACGATCCCTGATGAAAAAAACACACAGGAGCCCTCTGGTACCCCAGGGTGCCCCTTTAGCCTGTCTTGGGGGGCTTCTTCTTTACTCTCCTTTAATTTCTTCCATCTCCCTTCCTCAGCAGGTTGTCTTTAACAAAGTGTATTTTAAGTCATGTGATTATCAGTGGGCTAGAGGGTCAGAGCAAGCTCTGCTTCTGACACAAAGCTGGAGGAACTCCTGTGCTGTTGGTTTGCAAAATCCTCCGTTAGTGGCTCCTCGATTGTTGCCTGTAACAAGCGGGGGAAAGGAAGGTAAAAACTGGAGGGGCTGTGCCTCTGCCCTCTGACTGGGAAAGAAGACCCCAGCATTCTTTAGAGCTGGGATTACAGTCAGGCTTCCTGTGTGCCAGAATCCCCTAGAGACCTTGCTAGAAACGAAGATTTCCTGGGTCCCTCCAAAGATTGAATGAGTTTGGCTCTCCAGGAAGGCAGGAATGTGACACGAATCCTTTGAAATAACTCCACTCTTACAGAAGAGTTGCAGGGGTAGTGCAAAGGATTCACATATAGCCTTTGCTCAATCATTTCTCTCTTTCCATATATAAATACATATATTATTTTTCAGAATCATTTGAGAAGCTATAAATTTGATTCCTCTTTACCCGTGCTTATCTCCTAAGAACAAGGAAGAAATTCTCTTGCATCACTGTAGCATAATGATAAAATTCAGGTATTTAGCACTGATACAATGTGCATGCATGCTAAGTCACTTCAGTGGTTTCTGACTCTTTGCAACTCCATGGACTATAACCCACAAGGCTCTTCTGTCCATGGGATTCTCCAGGCAAGAATACTGGAGTGGGTTTCCATTCCCTTCTCCCTTCTCCTTCCCCACCCAGGGACTGAACCTGCATCTCCTGTGTCTCCTGCATTGGCAGGTGGGTTTTTTACCACTAGCGCCACTATTTTCTAATCCACAGTACATGACAAATTTCCCTAATTGTCCCTCCCCCTTCATTTAAAAAAATAATTCAGAATCAAGCAATGCTTTTAAGTAGTCATTTCTCTTTTGTCCCTTTTAATCTGAAACAGTTCCTTAGCTTTTTTTTTTTTTACATTTTGAAGCATTTGTTGTTGTTCAGAGACTGTCCCTCAGGTTTCGTTTGTTGGGGGAACCTGTATTTTTAACATTTCCCTTGACCTTGAGTCCTCTGAGAGGATTGGGCAGCCCCAAGGTGCAAGTACTCAGAGCTCTTACCTCTCAATAGTGCCAGTGCTCAGAGGACTTCTAAAAAATAGCTTCATGGGGTACCAGACTTAGCTCTTTAGTGGGGTTTAGAGTTTGGGACCTTTTTTTTTTAAAGATCCGATTTGCTCAGAACTCAAATCTAAGAGATTGTTTAATTGCCTGAGTTGCTAAGCTGGTGGAATCTGAAGGGATCCCACTGGGCTTTGAATTTCTCCCGGCTTTGAATTCTGGCAAGGTCAGTGAGCAGGCTGCTGGTGTAGGGTGGGAGATGGGCTGGTGGAGAAGGAGACAGAGGGTTCAAGGCTTGGCAAGTAGAAAAACAGCAACTCTCTCTCCTCCATGTGCACCATGTGCAGGCAAGCTCTGGAGGACTCGCTCAGTCCCCATAGCCATTTCCAGGGTGAAACATCATTCGGTCCGTTTGGCAGATGGGGTGATTGAGGCTGAGAAAGGTAACATCACTTATCCTTCACTGCTTAGTTTGGAAGTGGCTGAGATGGGATTTGAACCTGTGTACATCTGACTCTGTAGCCTGTGGTTACTTAACCATTAGAGCATCCCACTCTCAGAGAATGAGGCACTTGAGGGAAATGTGTGGTCTAAATGTGAATTCATAAGGCAGGAGGGTGGGAGTGGTTCAGCTAGACCCTGGGCTTGGGACCAGAAGCCTCTGGGGCACTGTATCTGGCTATGGAGCAGGATGGTAGCGAGCTATTTTGCTCTGACACAAGGCCCAGGACCACCTGCTCTAGTCTCTGCTCAGCCATTTCTGGGGCTTGTCAGTTTGGCAAGTTATGCCTTAACTTTCCCTGCTGTAAAATGGGGATAACCACATCACCCACCTCATAGGATAGTTCTAAGGATTACATGAGTTAATATAGTAAAATGCTCAGAACAATATCTGGTAAATACCATCATGCGTTACATTAACGTTAATCATCGTCTTCATTATCATCATCATCTCATTATGTGTTGCAAACCTATGAGTGTGTGGAGCTGAGAAAATCAGGCATCTTTAATGAATTCACCATTTCCCCTGCTGCCTGGCTCTGAGCTGGTCTCTGCTGAGTCACTTTACTTCTTTGTCCTCACAGGCCAAATGGAGTCCTTGCCCCAACTCCCTGGCCTTCAGACCCCCTCAGAAGGAAGTTAACCCTCTGTGGCCTTGAGAATGCCAAGATTTTATATTTCACGATTAAGTTGAGAGTTCTTGTTAATTGCCAGCACCTCCTGGAGGGTCAGCCTGGGTCCAGCTCACTTTCATAAGCTGTCCTAACACCCCAATTTCTCATTCACTCACTCACACACACACACACACACACTTGGTGCCTTTATTAAACACTTACTGTGTGCCAGTCATTGTGCAGGGGGCAGGGGCTGTACTGTATCAAGGAAGATAGGAGACAAGATCTCTGCCCTCATTGAAGCTCGTGTGCTAGAGGGGGTGACAAATACCTGGCAAGTAAACAACAAATAAATGAATATATAATAGCAAAGAAAATGACAATGAAAGTAAAAACAAAGGCAAAGCAGAGAAAGGGCTAGAGAGTGACTGGGAAGGGGCAGGGGGTGTGCTGTATGAGAATTTTAGGCTCAAGGAAGTACCTTTCCCATGATGCTCTGGTATGTTCTGGGATACATGGGACAGCAAGTTGAATCCCTGAGAATTTGTTGCTGATGCTGCCATCATTTCTAGGGGGTTTCCTGTCAGTAATTCTGCCCCTCCTCCTATCTGTCCTCCACATTGTGGCTAGTGTGTATTTTTTCCAGATATGATCACATCCCTCACTTGTATCCCCCTGCAGCAAGGATGAGGACCAAAATCCTTCCCTGCAGTCTGTCTGACCTGCCTTTTCCAGTCCCTCCTGCCTCAAGCCTCAACTCCAGTCACACACTCTCCCATGTGGGGCTTGGCCAACCAGGCTGCCCAACTCCTACCTGCTGGGAATATCCTTCCTGCCTCAGTAACACTCATTCTTCATCTCAGCTTAAAAGTCTCTTCCTCCAGGAAGCTTTCCATAACTAAGTCAGACACGCACTTATAAACTGCCACTGACTCCCAGGACTTTTCCTAATCAGCACTTGCAATAAAACCAGCATGTAATGAATTCAATGTAAATTGAAACCTCCAGTGAAATTCCAGGGAACTCCTGGTCCTGTTGGATATTGCTAGTTTGTTGGGATCCAAGAGGATTTGCTAATTTTAAAATCAGAAAATAAAAATTGCCCCCTTCCAAGGAAAACGTTCAAGGGCCACCTTTGGCCTCCTAGGAGCACAAATTGTTCCTGGAGACTTTGGCTTGCTTCCTAGAGGAAAAGGGAGGCACGAATTCACCTCTGACTGTTCCTGGGTGGTAAAGCAGGTCTGAAGTTTTTCCTAGGCAGCTC
Source organism: Cephalophus harveyi (assembly GCA_006410635.1). Lineage (NCBI taxonomy): Eukaryota > Metazoa > Chordata > Mammalia > Artiodactyla > Bovidae > Cephalophus > Cephalophus harveyi. The sequence continues at coordinate 30,688 of SJYT01058423.1, read as the reverse complement.
CCTGTCATTCACCCAGTTGGTGAACCTGATTGAACCCGGGCACACCCCTGTTTGGCACAGAAAACACTGACTTCCTTTTTTCCTGCTTACTTACTACCAGGATATTTTGCTAATCATCATCATAATCACTAACATCTATTGCCAATTTACTAAGCTCTTGATACCCATTAATTAATCTCACAAGGACCTTATGAGACAAAACTATTATTATCCTTAACTCACAGAAGGGGAAATTCAGGCCTGGGGAGCTGTATCAAAGACTGTTGTGTATCCCCCAACATCCATTCTAAAGTTTCCTTCATCTAAAGTAAAAGTAATCCAGTTTTTAGCAGAGAATCTCCCAGCCTCCTTTGCGGGTAGCTGTGGACATGGACCTGAATTACGGCTTAGGGATGTGAGGATTCTGGAGAACTCTTCCTAAGACATGTAGATGCACTTGCTTTGTTATTACTTCTTTCTTCCTCTTTCACCTGCTGTCTGGAACACAGACGCCATCATCTTGGACCATGAAGTAGGGCTCTGGTTGAAGGTGCATTTGGCTGGGAGAACCCTGGGTCCCTTATATGCTTGATGACCATAACCAGGCCTGGTCTGGACATTTTCAACAGAATGAAAGGAACGTCTTTCTTCTTTAAACTATTTTTGTTCTTATTTTTAAAAACGTTTAATTTCATATTGGAGTGTAGCCAGTTAACAATGTTGTAATAGTTTCAGGTGGACAGCAAAGGACTCAGTCATACATGTATCCATTCTCCTCCAAATTCCCTTCCCATCCAGGCTTCCACATAACATGGAGCAGAGTTCCCTGTGCTATACAGTAGGTCCTTGTTGGTTGTCCATTTTAAATATAGCAGTCTGTACACGTCCATCCCAAACTCCCTAACTATCTCTTTTCCCTATCCTTCCTTCCCTGGTGACCATAAGTTAATTCTCTGTGAGTCTTAAACAATTTTTATTTATTGAGCTGACTTCAGTGTCAAACATAGTGGCTGGCAGAGCTAGGATTTGAACCTAGATCTGTGGGACTCTTAACCAACTTAATTGTAATTGTGGGGGTGTGTCATATAGCTCTCTAGGACAGGTGCCACTGGTGTGGCGGAATTTGGAACCAAATCTCAGGTCACCCCTACAGGCCTTCTCTGCCTGGCTAGTCTGCTGTGGACTCTGGGTAAAAAGAAAGGCCTCCAGTGAGGATTTGAGGCCATGGGGAGTAGGGACTGAGGGAATTCAGTTATTTATTCCACGGATGTTTACTGAGAGCACACCGTGTGCCAGCTCCATTTTAAATGCTAGAGCCTTCCAGATCAGAGGGATGAGGGACTGCAGCATGGCCCCAAGTCCCTCCCATCCCTGTATGCTCACCCCTGTCGTGGTGGCATTGCTATCCTTTCAATCAAGAAGTGGAGTCCATTTCTCCAGCCCTCAAAGCTGAACTTGGCTGTGGGAGTGGCTTTGGCCTGTTGGATGCTAGTAAATATGATACAAGCAAAGGCTTGAAAAGCATTTGTGCTTTGGGGTTTGTTGCCGTTAGCTGCTGGGAACCCTGCAGTTGCCACTGTGGGGTGGGGCCAGGCTAGGCTGCTGGATGATGAGGGATGCATGGTCATCAAGTCAAAAACTGTTGGACCTGTGAATCTCAAGGACCACTAGGTCTTCCAGTCCCAGTTGGGCCAGCCAAGGCCAGAACTACCCAGCTATCTCATAGAATAATGAGAAATAGTAAATGTTTAGCCTCTAAGTAGTAGCTAAGTTTTGGAGTGTTTTGTTATTCAGCAAAGCCAACTGGTTCAAGGGGCTTTAGTGGGCATGTGCTGGCTATAAGTATTTTGCTTTTGGATGCAACTGTTGATAGGATTCATTATTTCACAGATCAGGAAGTATGGAGTGGGTTAGGCAGTGCTGATTCAGCAGCTCGGTGATGCTATCAAGGACCTAGGTTTTCTCTGTTTGTCTGGCCCATCATTGTCAGCGTGTGGCCCTCTTCCCTAACCTTGTCCCTTCATATTGCCAATATGGTTGTCACATGTCCCAGGCAAGACAGTATCCCAAGCATGATGTTGCAACTCAGTGGGTAAGAGCCTTCTTTTTCTTAAATATTAATTTATTTGGCTGCCCCAAGTCTTGTTTGCAGCACACGGAATCTTTAGTTGCAGCATGTGTGATCTTGTTCACCAACCAGGATTGATCCAGGCCCCTTACTTTGGGAACATGGAGTCTTAGCCACTGGACCACCAGGGAAGTACCCCTGAGAGCCTTGTTTTTGAGGAGCTCAAAAAGAAAATATTTTCTAGAAGTTTCCACCTATAGTTCTCTGGCCAGGACTGGCCATGTGTCCACACACCTATGCCAATTGTTGGCAAAGAGAAATAAGATTGATACATTTGGCTTTGACTAATCATGATTTGTCCCCTGAGGTTGGACACATTGCCACCCAAACAAAATTGGGGTTTCTCTAGTGAGCAAGTTGGAGGGGAGTGACTATTGGGGACAATTCCTGCAACACTGGAGACATGATATGAGCAGAGTTTCTGTGACCCAAATGTGCAAAGTGTGTTCAAGAAAGCAGTAAGCAAACCAGTGTGGTCAGAGGGGAGAAGGTGTCTGAGAAGCGTTGCCCAGAGTTGCTGTCACGGGTGTTCTGTGAAGATTAGAAAAGGGCTCTTCGGTTAAGTCAGCTTGACAAAGGTCGAGTTGCACAATGTCCCATAGTTTGTTGCTGCTGTTGGAGACACCCTGGGAGCCTTGAAAATGCTAAAATGCCCCAAGAATTTCCAGGGACAGAAGCAAGGGAGGTGGACTGTGTGTCTTCCTAAGCTGGGTTGACCACAGAAGGTTATTTCTCTCAGAGAATTTCCTGGTATTTCCGCTTGTGAAACAAGCTTTGGGAACTGCTAAGGGACAGTTTTGGTGCAGTAGTTCTTGACCAGGGTGATGCAGCCACCCAGGGAACAGTGGAGAAATTTTTGCTTGTCACAAGCTGGGGGTTTCAGTCCTGCTGGCATCTGGTGGATGGAAGCCAGGGAAGCCTCCAAACATCCTACAATGCACAGGGCAGCACCCACAACAAAGAACTGTCCAGTTGGAAGTGTCACTAGTCCACACAAAAACGTGTATGTGAATGTTCACAGCAGTATTACTCACAATGGCCAAAAAGTAGAAACAACCCCAATGGCCATCAGCTGACGAAAGAAAAAACAAAATGCAGTCTATCCCTACAATGGAATATCATTCAGTCGTAAAGAAGAATGAAGTACTTACTGATACACATCACAAGATGAATGAGCCTTGAATACATTCTGCTAAGTGAAAGAAGCCAGGAATGGAAACCACACACTATATGATTCCATTTATATGACATCTTTAGAAAAGGCAAATCCATAGAGACAGAAAGCAGATGAGTGGTTGCCAGGGGCTAGGGGAAGGGGGTATAAGTAGTGACCACTAATGGGTATGGCGTTTCTTTCTGGATGATATAAATGTTGTAAAATTGATTGTGGTATCGATTATCCAACTCTATGGATATACTGAAAAGCATTGAATTGTACACTTTCAAAGGGTGAATTGTGAGATACAGGAACTGTATGCCAACAAATCTGTTTTTCTATTGTTGTTTTTTTATGTTAGTAGTGCCAAGGTTGAGAGACACCAAACTCGTAGGTAAATAAGATGACAGAAGAAAGTGGGAGGATCAGGTTAAGGGACCATGAAGGGGAGGTTAAGTAGTTTGAATTTGATTAACACTGATGGGTCACAAGATTACTGGACTCACCCCTGTATATCCATCCATAGTTAAAGATTCTTTGAGCACCTACCATGTGCTGGGCATTCTCATGTACATCAGCCCATGTAATCCTCATGATGAATTTGTAGTTAGGTCTGCATATCATTGGGGTTCCCTGGTGGCTCAGACAGTAAAGAATCTGTCTGCAATGCAGGAAACCCAGGTTCGAACCCTACCTAGGTCGGGAAGATCCCCAGGAGAAGGGAATGACTACCCACTTTAGTATTCTTCCCTGGAGAATTCCAGGACAGAGGAGCCTGGCAGGCTACAGTTCATGCGGTCACAGAGTTGGACATGGCTGAGTGACTTTCACTTTTGCTTCATTTCTGCATCCCATTGTTGAGATGAATAATCTGAGGTCCAGAGAGGTTCACTGACTTGATCAAGACTGCACAACTGGTAAACTGTAGAACTGGAGTCCGAATGCATTTGGATTTGTCCTTGACCCCACGGGCTTTCCCACTGCTGTGTGCTGACTCTCAGTGAGCCATCTGCCTTGGCACTCTCCTGCCTCAGTGCTGGTTGTAGCTTGTGGTCCTGGCGGCGCCCCAGGAGGCCCTCCCCAGAGTGCTGACGTTCATCCCTCTGCCCAGGCTGCAGCTGGCATCTGGATAGGGGTTGGTTGCTTAGCAACATGGGTGCAGATTTTGCCCTGAGCCAAGGGAAGCATTTCCTCAGTCTTGGCTTCAAGGAGAACAGCCCCAGGAGGGCCTGAGGGAGTGGGGTATGGGGAAAGCAGGAACAACGATGTCCCCCAGAGGGTCTGGAGATGGAGACCCTCCTTAAGAGGAAGACTCAGCTTCAGGGATAGTGAAAGAGAACTAGGAATCCTGTGTCAATCATGGTGACGTTCTTATGACCACAGATACGTTTCGTGAGCACTACCTGTGTGCCAGGCATGGTGCTAAGTGCTTTACAGTCTACAATCCTTTCCAAACCCCATGCAATAGGTTACTATTATTATGCCCCTTGTGCAAACTAGAATCCAGGGCTCATGGAGGTTAATTGACTTGTCATGCAGCCAGAAAGTGGGGAAGCCAGGATTTGAACCCAGGGTGTCTTTCAGACACCCCAGCTCAGCCACCATTACATCCCTGGCTGTGCACTTGTTGGAGAAAATCCACCATGGGACTCCCTAGGCCCTGAGGAGCCTGCCCCACTCTGTTACTCTGCTTGCTCCAGACATGCCATCCTGGCTTCATTTCCTCAAACACTGCAATCTCCTTTCAGCCACAGGGACTTTGCACATGCTATTCCTTCTGCCTAGGATGCCCTTCCACCAAATCTCTTCACTTCCTTACTCCAGTTTATCCTTCTGGTCTCCAGTGGAACATCACTATATTCATTTGTCCATTGATCCAAACCTAGTTAATGAGTGACTCTGAATGCTGGGTAAACATTAGTAAACAAAATGTACATGACCCCAGCCTTCTTGGAGTTTCCAAGCTAGTGAAAGAGACAGTAAATGAATAGACAAGCTACAATTGCATGGAAACCTTCCCTTACTGCTCTGCCCTTTGGCAAGAGAAATTATCAATTAATTGTATGATTATTTATTTAATGCTGATGTCCCCTCCTAGGCTGTGGATTCACAGAGCCCAAGGACTGCAAATATATATATATATATATATATTTGGAGAAGGCAATGGCACCCCACTCCAGTACTCTTGCCTGGAAAATCCCATGGATGGAGGAGCCTGGTGGGCTGCAGTCCATGGGGTTGCTAAGAGTCGGACACGACTGAGCAACGTCACGTCAAGGACTGTAAAGCTGTACTGTGAGAGTCAGCACTATTATTAGCCCATTTTACAGATGAGGAGACTGAGGCACAGAGAGTATGAGCAACTTGCCTAAGGTCACAGAGCTGGTAACTGATGGGGCCAGGATTTGATCCCTTGGCTCCATGTTTTTGGTAAGTAGGTTATGAGCAGGTTAGGAAGAAGGGAGAAAAGAAAGAAAGAGAAAGAGAAAAAGAAAGAAAGGGAGGGAGAGAGAGAAAAAGGAAGAAAGAGAAACAGAAACAAAGAAAAAGAAAACAAGGAAGGGAAAGAGAGGCAGGGAGGAAGGGAGAAAGAGAAGCTGAGAGAAAGGTGGAAGAGAAGAAGGGAGAAAGAGAGTAAAGGAGGAAGAAAGAAAACAAATAATAAGAGGCTCCATCAATGGTCTGGTTGTGCCTTCCATGGACAGACATGTCCCACAGGAAGCTGTGACCTGTTCAGAGCCATACCCGGCCACGTGGGTCCCATCTTTCCTGCAGCTGTGTGGCAGCCCAGAGTTGCACAACAGGCTGGGAAGATCATTGCTGCCCACCTACTTGCTTTGGGAGATAGGGAGGGAGCAGGAGAAGACAGCTTTAAATGTCAGAGGGAACTTTTGGGATCAGCATTCCAACCTCAGCTTCTCTGCTGGGAAATGGGGTCTCAAGAGTAAGATCTCACAGCTCCTGAATCCAGCCCAGGGATCTGCCCCAGTATTCCAGAGAGTTCATTCTCATAAGTCTGTGTGCCAATAACCTGGGCTTTCTGGAGTCTTCTGTGTTCTCTTATCAAGGAAAGATTCTGGCCAGAGAGCACTTGAGAACAGTTTATACAAGGCTGTGGCCTCGGAACAGAGCCAGTATCTTTTTATACAAAATAAGTTTGACGTTATTGATTTCATACCAGGTGCCAAGCAGTATGCCAAGAATTTTACGTGGATCCACACCTCCAATGATACATAGCGAAGACCTTGTTTCTGACATGATTTTGTTCCCCTTCTTACCAGCAGCGTGACCTTGGGCAAGGCCCTTTGTTTTTCCGAGCTTGCATTTCCATTTGACATTAGGCACATGAAGGTGTTAAACTTTCCTGAGTTCTTAATATAGGAACCTTATAACTATTTTGGGGCAGGAAGTGGGCAGAGCTGATTAAGACTCTACTGCTGCTCTCAAGGAGATTATAATCTCTAGGAGGAATAGCAAATGGGTTTTTTTTTTTTTTTTTTTTTTCTTGACAATGCTTGAATCAGTTGGTAGTGGCTGCCTGCCTGGACTGCGGGCATCCTGGATCTGCAGGGAAAGACTTCGAGGATTGATTAGTGATGTCTGCCGCAGGGTCCAACGTGAGGAACTCATTATTTGCTGTGTTTGGAGTCGGAGACGCCAAAGGTGGAGTTTGGCATGGCCTTTAACGTGCCAGTTGTGGACTACTAAGAACAAAGTGAGGGTCTGCACGAAACTGTGCTGGGGTTGGGGAAGGAGAGATGGGAGACAACCATTTGCACTTCAGAGAAAATTCTGTTGGAGATGACAGAGATGCCCAGAGGGGAAAGAGGTGGACTGTGGACTGTGAACAAGGTGTGTGGTGCAGCTACCCAGGCTGGAGGTGTTAGGAGGACTAAAGAGGGCGCAGGCTCTGGATGAAAAGAAATCTGAATTCAAATCCTGACTCAGCCACTTCTTTAATGTGTGACTTACCTCTCTGAACCTCGGTGTCCTCTTCTGTGAAATGGGGGAAGATTATTGGGTCGATTGCCGAGTGCTTGTTCATGCCGCAGTGGCCGCTGGCAAGAATAATCCAGGGAGGTAGTATTGCCAGTGCTGCTCCTTTCTGGGCTCCAGGGTTAGCGTTCACTCCATAGCCTGTGAAAATTGTCACCCTCTGGTATGATAATGTGAGAGACTGCCACCCCGTGCTGTGCCTCCTGGCTGCCTGGGTGAGGGAACAGAGGCCCAGAGAGGTTAAGTCGCTTGTCCAGATCACACAGCTAGTACATAGCAGAGGTGGGATTTGAATTCAGGTCTGTCTTGACTCCACAACCCAAGCCTGTAACCAGCATGACCTCCTGCCCACGACCGATTTGCCAAATCTGGAAAAAATTTGGCATCTATGCTGGTTGCTGAAGTTGTGTAACTTCCCCACATGGATTTTCCTGCAGGGATCGATAGCAAATGAACTCATTTTCATGCCTGTGAAAATCCTGAGCACGGTGCCTGGTGCCCAGTGAAAGTAACTGTGAGCAGTGAGCTTGAGGGCTGCTGGGAGATTGAATCACACTCTGAAACTAAGTGTGAGAAGAGCAACCCTGAAAGAAAGAGAGTGGCAGTAGAAGGTCCAGTGAGAAGGAAGCAGATGAGTCCTGGGGCCTGGGGAAACAGACCCGGGGATGATGCTCAGTTCTCAGAAGGGCTACTGGTGTATCCATCTGCAGGGGTATCAATCAATCAAGGTCCCCTAGGGGACAGGGGGTAACTATGAGCATTAATGAAGGGCTTGTCACAGCTGTGAGCAGGAGAAAGGGAACCAGCAATGTGTGGGGCTGGCAGCAGGGAACTTGGGGCCTGAGGGGAAAGGTTGTTCTGGAATCTGGTGAGAGCTGTAGCTTTGAGAAGAAGCCAGGCTGTAGGCAGATGCAGCCTGCATCCAGACAGCATGAGAGCAGCTCCCCGCAACCTCAACCTCACAGACTGAGAGGGGTCAAGGGATAAACCTGCAAAGGGAAACTGGGATGCCCTTACCACAAGGAGGCAGGAAAACGCGACAGACGTTCATCACGTGACCCTGACCAGATTGATCTCTGAACATTCTGGCAGCTGTCAAACTCTTTAATTTGATGACCATTGACTCAATCAGCTTTTATTTTCTGGGACATTAAATAACATGGAATCTGGTGGAGCTTTTNGACGTTCATCACGTGACCCTGACCAGGATGATCTCTGAACATTCTGGCAGCTGTCAAACTCTTTAATTTGATGACCATTGACTCAAGCAGCTTTTATTTTCTGGGACATTAAATAACATTGAATCTGGTGGAGCTTTCGAATGATGCAGATTCAGGGCGGGTAGCTGGCGGGGATTGAGGATGAGGGTTGAAGAGCTGCTTGTTTATCTACAGCCCTACATCAGCCAGCCTCCATGTTCAAGCTGACGAGCTTCCCAGAAGGTGAGGAACATACCATCCCCAAAGCTCCCGCTGTTATTAATCAGCAAATGTCTCAGGAGCAGGTGTTCATGAGTGAATTTTGGGGTCACAGCAGGTAATTGGGTCTGGCCAGGCTGTAGCAGGTGACCTGACTGTCCGCCTGATCCTGAGCCACTGGCTAAGGAGATTAATCTAAATCTAAATCTCTTGGAGGAGAGGATGTTTTTCGAGAAACCCTGGGACCCAGAAAATGAAAGCTGGACTTAGAGACCTCAGACTCTTTCCCTTGGATCATTTAGAAAAGCCGCCACTGTGGTTGAGAGCCCCAGGGATGTGGGGCTGGGAAACAGAACTCAAAGGGGTCTGGGAGGAATGGAGACAGAAAACCAGGGAGATAGAAAATCCAGGGAGCTCATGCCCTTCTCAGGAGGGCAGTTAAAACCCAGTGCTAGTTGATGGTCACTGAATGGAGCCAGACTGGCTGGATTTGGATCCTGGCTCTGCCTCCTACAATGTCACTGTGTGACATTGGGGAAGTCACTTCCTCTCTCTCTGACTCAGTTTCCTCATTGGTGAAATTGGACAATAATAAAAACTCATTTCTTAGAGATGTTCTGAATGAATGAACATTTGTAAATGCCTAGAACAGTGTCTGGTATGTAGTGAAAAGCACTGTTTATTAAATGTGTGCTAAATAAACAGGTAAATTAGAATATAGGTCCTTTGTTGTCATGTCTTCCAATCTTTCAAGGGAACTAAATCTGGAAATCCAAGTTTTAATAATCATATTAATGGCAAACACTCAGGCAGTTTAGAAACACCTTAAATGTTGACTTAATGTTGTAAGGTAGATACTGTCATTATCTCCTTTTTACCAATGGGGAAACTGAAGGGTCACATGATTTGCCCTAAAGATACATACTAAAAAATATTAGAATTGGAATGTAGGGTGACCAACTGTCCTTGTTTTAGTACTAGAAGGCCCACATCCCAGGAAACTCTACAGTCTGGGAGAACCAGGACTGTTGATCATCCTAGCTTCAAACCTGGTTAGTCCTAGCTCCAATATTCTGCTCTTAGAACCCATACTCTATTTTCTTTTACATGAATGCTCCTGATTTTTTAAATGCTGGCCACTGTGGGCCATCCTTTGCATCAAATTTCCTGCTTGTTATAGAGAATTGCCTGTTTCTTCATCTGTAGAATGGAAAAAGAAAAATACAGATCTCATAGGGTTGTGGTGAGAATTCCTTAAGTACAAATGAGTTCATGTACTTAAGGCACTTAGAACAATGCCTGGTATGACAAAAATGCTATATACATCTTTGCATGTATTATTGTTGTTGTTAAACAGATAATCATCAAGATCCTCTCGGACTTCCTGAGTCTGAATCTCCTGGCTTGAGGTCTGGGCATCTGTGGTTGTTGTTGCTGTAGTTTTTAATACCAAGTTCCTTAGGCAACCAGGTTTGGGAGTCAGGAATCCTGGGCCAAGTCTAAGGAGTACAAAAGTGCACTGTGTGACCTTGAACAAGTTTATTCACCTCCCTTTCCTTTGTAAAGAACCCGGAGTTCTGTCTCTCTCAGCAGGTTACTGTTTAGAGGCTTCTCAGTTCAGTTCAGTTCAGTTGCTCAGAAGTGTCTGACTCTTTGTGACCCCATGGACTTCAGCCTACCAGGCTTCCCTGTCCATCACCAACTCCTAAAGCCTACTCACACTCGTGTCCATTGCATTGGTGATGCCATCCAACCATCTCATCCTCTTTCATCTCCTTCACCTCCAGTCTTCAATCTTTCCCAGCATCAGGGTCTTTTCCAATGAGTCAGTTCTTTGCATCAGGTGGCCAAAGTATTGGAGTTTCAGCTTCAGCATTAGTCCTTGCAATGGATATCCAATCCTTTAGGTTTGACAGGTTGGATCTCCTTGCNGGGTCTTTTCCAATGAGTCAGTTCTTTGCATCAGGTGGCCAAAGTATTGGAGTTTCAGCTTCAGCATCAGTCCTTCCAATGGATATTCAGGACTGATCTCCTTTAGGTTTGACAGGTTGGATCTCCTTGCAGTCAAGGGAGTCTCATGAGTCTTCTCCAACACCACAGTTCAAAAGCATCAATTCTTTGGTGCTCAGTTTTATTTTTACCTTTTAATTTATTTTTTATTGAAGGATAGTTGCTTTACAGAATTTTGCTGTTTTCTGTCAAACCTCAACATGAATCAGCCATCAGTTCAGTTCAGTTCAGTTCAGTCGCTCAGTTGTGTCTGACTCTTTGCGACTCCATGAATTGCAGCACGCCAGGCCTCCCTGTCCATCACCAACGCCCAGAGTTCACTCAAACTCATGTCCATCAAGTCGGTGATGCCATCCAGCCATCTCATCCTCTGTCGTCCCCTTTTGAAGCCCTCTCTCATCTCCTTCCCCATCCCACCCCTCTAGGTTGACACAGAGCCCCTGATTGAGTTTCCTGAGCCATGCAGCAAATTCCTGTTGGCTATCTATTTTACATATGGTAATGTAAGTTTCCATGTTACTCTCTCCATGCATCTCACCCTCTCCTCCCCTCTCCCCATGTCCATAAGTCTATTCTCTATGTCTGTTTCTCCATTGCTGCCCTGCAAGTAAATTCTTCAGTACCATTTTTCTAGATTCCATATATATGTGTTAGAATACAGTGTTTATCTTTCTCTTTCTGACTCAATTCACTCTGTATAATAGGTTCTAGGTTCATCCACCTCATTAGAACTGACTCAAATCCATTCCTTTTTATGGGTATTATTCCATTGTGTATATATACCACAACTTCTTTATCCATTCATCTGTTGATGGACATCTAGGTTGCTTCCACGTTCTAGCTATTGTAAATAGTACTGAAATAAACAATGTGCCTCTTTCAATTTTGGTTTCCTCAGAGAATATGCCTTGGAGTGGGATTGCTGGGTCATATGGTGGTTTTATTCCTAGTTTTCTAAGGAATCTCCATAAGTCTTCCATAGTGGCTGGATCAATTTACATTCCCACCAACAGTGCACCAGTGTTCCTTTTCTCCACACCCTTTCCAGCATTTATTGTTTGTAGACTTTTTGATGAGGGGCATTCTGACCGGTGTGAGGTGATATCTTGTAGTTTTTATTTGCTTTTCTCTAATAATGAGCAATGCTGAGCATCTTTTCATGTGTTTGTTAGCCATCTGTATGTCTTCTTTGGAGAAATGTCTGTTTAGATTTTTTTTTTTCCCCCACTCTTTGATTGGGTTGTTTGTTTTTCTGGTATTGAGTTGTATGAGCTGCTTGTATATTTTGGAAATTAATTCTTTGTCAGTTGTTTCATTTGCTGCGATTTTTTCCCATTCTGAGGGTTATCTTTTCACCTTGCTTATGGTTTCCTTTGTGGTGCAAAAGCTTTTAATTAGGTCCCATTGTTTACTTTTGTTTTTATTTCCGTGACTCTAGGAGGTGGGTCATAGAGGATCTTCTTTTGATTTTTGTCATCGAGTATTCTGCCTATGTTTTCCTCTGAGAGTTTTATAGTTTCTGGTCTTACATTTAGGTCTTTAATCCATTTTGAGTTTATCTTTGTGTATGGTGTTAGAAGTGTTCTAATTGATTCTTCTACATGTAGCTGTCCAGTTTCCCCAGCACCATTTATTGAAGAGGCTGTCTTTGCCCCATTGTATATTCTTGCCTCCTTTGTAAAAATTAAGGTACCCATAGGTGCATGGGTTTATTTCTGGGCTTTCTGTCTTGTTCCACTGGTCTATATTTCTGTTTTTGTGCCAGTACCATACTGTCTTGATGACTGTAGCTTTGTAGTATAACCTGAAATCAGGAAGCTTGATTCCTCCAGCTCCATTCTTCTTTCTCAAGACTGCTTTGGCTATTCGGGGTCTTTTGTGTTTCCATATGAATTGTGAAATGTTTTGTTCTAGTTCTGTGAAAAATGCCATTGGTAATTTGATAGGGATTTCATTAAATCTGTAGATTGCATTTGGTAGTAGCTCAGCTTTCTTTATAGTCCAACTCTCACATCCATACATGAATACTGGAAAAATCATAGCTTTGACTAGGCAAACTTTTGTTGGTAAAACAATGTCTCTGCTTTTTAATATGCTGTCTAGGTTGGTCATAGCTTTTCTTCCAAGAAACAAGTGTCTTAATTTCATGGCTGCAGTTACCATCTGCAGTGATCTTGGAGCCCCCAAAATAAAGTCTGTAACTGTTTCCATTGTTTCCCCATCTATTTGCCATGAAGTCATGGTACTGGATGCCATGATCTTCTTTTTTTGAATGTTGAGTTTTAAGCCAACTTTTTCACTCTCCTCTTTCACTTTCATCAAGAGGCTCTTTAGTTCTTCACTTTCTGCCATAAGGATGGTGTCATCTGCGTATCTGAGGTTATTGATATTTCTCCCAGAAATCTTGATTCCAGCTTGTGCTTCATCCAGCCTGGCATTTCACATGATGTACTCTGCTTATAAGTTAAATAAGCAGGATGACAATATACAGCCTTGAGGCTTCTAGAACCTCTTAGAAAGGGAAGACATTTGATATGAGGCAGGTGAGAAGGTAAAGAAGTAAAAAGGGAAGCCTTCTTCACATTGCAATTGGAGGGAATTTAGGATTCAGGCTTGGGGGCTAGGCTACAGGATAATCAGGATGGACTAGGCTCTGCTGAGTAACAAAGAGCCCCATGAACTCAGTGGCTTAAAACAAGTGTTTATTTGTCACTCTCACTCCACATGTTATTAAGCTGCTGTCTCTCAGCTCCAAATTTCTCCTCCCATACTTTGCTTTGTGATGCTGGGGCTGAGACCAGCCACATTCCTTCCTTGTCAGCTGCTCCTGGTAAGTTCTGCCAATAGGGGGCAGGCTGGAGAAAAGAGAAGTGACTTGCTCCTTCTATTGTCTGTTCAGGTCAAGGTCACCCAAGCAACACTTCTGCATCCTGGCAGTGGCTACTGGTTCCAGTCTCTGGTTTTATACACACACCCCTAGAACCAGCCTCCTTATGTCTCCACAAGTGCCAAGCACTCCCCACTGGAAGGTCTGAGTCCCAGCCCCAAGGGGCCTCTCTTCCAGGGCTCTGGGTTCTGACACTCCAATCTCTACCTTTTGTCCGCCAGCCCCAGGGAGAGTGTCTGCTTCCTGCAGTTAGCATCTCTGTGTTGTCTAGTTGCACTCCTTTGCTTTTTTTTGTCCTTCAACATCCATTCTAATCCTGTTGAAATGACTGCTATGGTTTCTGTTTCTCTGTCAGCCACCCTGACCCACACACTCCATGCCTACTCTGAGACCCAGAGTAAGGGAGCAGCCTACCTGGAAGTTGTCAGCAGAGGGGAGAGAGCCTGGTGGACCACATACCAGCTCTTAAAGCTTCTGCCCAGAAGTAATGGGTCAGTTCTATCCAGATTTCATTGGCCAAAATAAGTTACATGACCACGTCTGAGTTCAACACGGGATCGGCAGTGAATATTTCTGGCCAGTAGTACAATCTACTGATGTGTCCTTGGAAAGACCCAGAAACTATACTCTGCTCTCCTTCCCCACAGTCAACCCTCATCAGGTCCCTAATTAGATTTTCTTGAATAATAATAGCCAGCAAGTTATTGTGTATTTACTATGTGCTAGCCTAAGGCATGATTGCCAGAGAGCCCATGGGTAGGTATAGTTATTACTCCTGTTTCTCAGAAGGGAAACTGAGACTCAGAGAGGGGACAGGACTTGCCTCACACAGCTCACATAGAGCTGTAAGGGGCAAAGCTGAGATTTGCACTTGATCCTGTCAGATTGAAGCCCAAATTTATCACCTGTGTACCCTGTGGGGTGGCCTTTCTTGCTCCTGTTCCAGAAACCCAAGGTGGGGCAGATAAGGAAAAGCAGATGTTTAAACTGGCTCAGCCTCTTCTACTGGGAGACCCTGTCTCCCACTCAAAGTTGCAGGCTCTCTAAAGGGCAACCCAGTTCTGTAGCTCTGCAATCTGGGAAAAAAACCCAGATTCTGCCTCAGTAGCCCACTTCTCTGGCCAGTCCTACTGCTGACTTTGGCATTTGGTTTTCACCTTCTAGTTGCCTCTCCCTGCACCCCAGTCAGCCCTAGGCTGGCTCAGGATCTGCCCAGAGTGCATTCCAAGTAGGAGAGACAATGCCCAGGGTCTGGGAGCCCATGACCCTGAGCTCACTGAGGGCTGTGTCACCCTTGACGTTAAGGGGACACTGGGCTGTGTGCTTGGAGCAAAGCCACTTGAGTCTTGTCCCAGCAGATTTCCCTAATTAGAATATAAGCCCTTAGAGGGCTAAACTGTGTTTTTTGTATCTTCTGTACAATATTACTGCATTCAGCTGGCAGATGAGCCAGGCTGGCAGATCCAAGAAAGCTTCACTCACATGTCTAGGGCCTTGGTGCTCTTCCGTGTGACCTCTTCATGTGGCTAGCTTGGGCTTCCTCACAGCATGGTGGTCTCTGAGTAACTAAGTGTCTTTCACACCTTCTGGGGCAAAAGTGGAGGCTGCCAGGCCTTCTTAAGGCCTATGCCTAGAACTGGCACAGTATCACTCTGTGGCATTCTATGGATCAAATCAAGTCACAAACCCAGCTCCCAGTCAAGGGGAGCTGTTATCCCACTGAAAGTAAGAAAAGGAAGGAAGGAGGACTTCCCTGGTGGTCCACTGGTTAGGAATCCACCTGCCAATGCCAGGGACAAGAGTTCGATCCCTGGTCCAGGATGATTCCACGTGCATGCCCTGGGGCAACTAAGCCCCTGTACCACAACCACTGAGCCCCGTAAGTAGAGAGCAGCTTCTGCTCACTGCAACTAGAGAAAGCCAATGAAGGCCCAGCATAGCCAAAAATAAATAAATAAAAATGTTTGAAAAAAAAAAAAAGGAAAAGAAATGAAGGAGAAAGAGTAGATATAGGGGGAGTAAACGTCAGTGCCTCCCACAGTGAAGCTTCAGTTTCCCCGTGAAGACGAGACCAGACAGAGACGATCTTTCCTTAGAGCGGATGAGTGACATGGTGGGTGCATATGCTGCTGGGGCACCAGCGCAGTGTGGTGGCATCCAGTGTCCTCTTTCCCTCTCTGTCTCTCTCCTAGCTCAGCATGCCTCCTACCTGTTCCGTGCCTCTCCCACAGGGGTGGGACCATGGCAGGGAGAGGATGAGAGCACATATGGGAAGCAGGGAGAGCCCAGTTATTCACTTTTTCAAAAAGATAGAAAGGTTTGGCACGGCTCCTGGTGCCAAATTGAAATTAATGCTGGCTTCACTCCCAGGCTGGTTCCCATCCTCTCTGGAGGGCAGAGTTTCTGCAGCATTGAATCCAGGAAGGTCACTTGCTTGTCACAGGGGATGGGGCGGGGGTCGGGGGGCTGCAACAGAGTCCTGCAAGAAAACTGAAACCAGTTCAGATGCTCAAGGGACTTTAAAGAAGGGACTGCTGTCAGAGTGTTCAGGGTTAGGGGATCGGAGAAGGGAGGTAGAAGCTCTGAGAGATTAGCATCAGAGGGAAACCATTACTACAGAAAGGCAGGAAGAAACTAGACAAGGAATTAGAGTGGTCACCACCTCCCCCACCCCAAAAAAATCCTTCTGTTGTTCTTCTTTGTAGAGAGCTGTTTTATTGAAATGTTTGTATGTATGTGTGTGTGTGTGCTCAGTCATGTCTGACTCTCTGCAACCCTTTGGATTGTAGCCCGCCAAGCTCCTCTGTCTGTGGGATTTTTCAGGCAAGAATACTGGAGTGGGTTGCCATTTCTTCCTCCAGGGGATCTTCCCAACCAGTGATTGATCGAACCCAAATCTCCTGTGTCTCCTGCATTGCAGGTGAATTCTTTACCCGCTAAGCCATCAGGGAAGCCCATTGAAGTGCGGTATACATATATATTGGGGCTTCCGTGATAGCTCAGTTGGGAAAGAATCCGCCTACAATGCAGGAGACCCCGGTTTGACTCCTGGGTCAGGAAGATCTAATGGAGAAAGGATAGGCTACCCACTCTAGTATTCTTGGGCTTGCCTTGTGGCCTAGCTGGTAAAGAATCTGCCTTCAATGTGGGAGACGTGGGTTTGATCCCTGGGTTGGGAAGATCCCCTGGAGAAGGGAAAGACTACCCACTCCAGTATTCTGGTCTGGAGAATTCCATGGACTGTACAGTCCATGGGGTTGCAAAGAGTCAGACACGACTGAGTGACTTTCACAGAACTTCCCTTGATAGCTCAGGTGGTAAAGAATCTGCCTGCAATGCAGGAGATCCCAGTTCGATCCCTGGGTTGGGAAGATCCCTTCGAAAAGGGAAAGGCTACTCTCTCCAGTATTCTGGCCTGGAGAATTCTGTGGGCTGTATAGTCCATGGGGTCACAAAGAGCTGGACAAGATTGAGCAACTTTCACTTTCACTTTCATACATATATAAAAGGGACATGTCAGAAGTGCACAGCTTGATGAATTTTCACAAGGGAGCTTATTCATGTAACCAGATCAAGAAACAGATATTCCCAGCACTCCAGAAGCCTCTTGAGTCCCCTCCAGTTATCACTGCTCCGACTCTCCTTCACCAAAGAGCCTGGATTCTGACCCCAAGAGCACAGGTTCATTCTCCTGTAGAGATAATGTTACAATGAGCATCTTTGTATCTATGGATTTTTCTTTAATTTTTTTTTTTTTTTTTTTTTTCCATTGGCTTATTTTCTTAGGATGAATCTCCAGGTTTAGGTTTCCTGTGTTGAAAAGTATAACCATGTTTATCACTCTTGCTGTATGAGACTGCGTTACTTTCTGTAGGGTGTACAGATTCCTTATCTCAGAAGTCTGCCACTGAGATAATAATCGGCAACTCTGGCTTCAGTGAAAGGGAGGCCAGGAGTGGGGCAGTTCTGGATCCCATTAGAGAATAATTTGAAGCTTTTAAATACCAATAATGTCCGCTCTCTTGGTAGATGATATTTCTGACTGCAAATGACAGAAGCTGGTATGTGCAGACATGGAGATTATTACAGGCAATTAGGCAGTCGTGGAGTCTCGGGTAGGCTTACAGCTCTGCAGCAGGAATATAATTCAGATCCCCCTGCCCCTGGGCCCAGCACTTCATCACACCTCTGTGCAGTGGAGGTTCAGCTAGCATTTGGATCTGTCCCAAATCTCCCAGTGGACTCTCCCTCACATCTCATTGGCTGCCCCCAAGATTTCAGTGGGCTCACCTTCTGTATATTCAATGTTCTATACTCAATTCTTGGAGAAGGAAATGGCAACCCACTCCAGCACTCTTGCCTGGAGAATCCCAGGGACGGCGGAGCCTGGTGGGCTGCTGTCTATGGGGTCACACAGAGTCAGACATGACTGAAGTGAGTTAGCAGCATACTCAATTCTGAGATACAAATCAGGATTTTATCAGCAGGGAAGACGTGAGGGAAGGGCTTTGTGTGTAGTCAACCTCTGAGCAGTGCCTGTGTGTGTGTGCATGTGCACGCGGGTGCACGTGCACGCACGCACACACTAAGTCACTTAAGTCATGTCCGACTCTTTGCGAGAAGTGAGTGAACTCCGGGAGTTGGTGATGGACAGGGAGGCCTGGCATGCTGCGATTCATGGGGTCACAAAGAGTTGGACACGACTGAGTGACTGAACTGAACTGAACATACACTTGGGGAAAACTGGCTGCCCCGGCCCTGACTGCACAGTCTCCTGGCTCTGGCACCCCATGCCTACTCATCAGTCTTTTGTTTCCCAGGAAAACAAAAGAGCTCCCCCCGTATAACGTGTTGGCTTTTCTGGGTCTAAATTCTGTCTAACTTGGGCGAGGGGTTCTTGTCCAGTCCGTCATAGCAGAAGGCAGGCAGCACCAAGAGCAGCTTTACCCGAAAGTACTTTCCCCCAAAACAACTCATCATTTTATTTGAAAAAGCATCATGGCAGAAGTCAGAATCCTGTCAGACTACTTGACCCTTATCTTATGGATTAGTACTGTTTTTATTTTCAATGCTGTAAGTGGGATGAAATATTTTACAGTCTTTAAAATCCTCAACTTGGCCCTGGCAGTCTGAAGAAATGAAGGCTGAGAGAGGTCAACTGACTTTCCTAAGAGCACACCACACATCAGTGTCAGAGCTAGGACTAGAACCTGGGTATCATAACACCTGGTCCAGAGTTCTCTCCACTATATGACTGTGCCCTCACCTATTTTGAGAATTATTTTCACAGTCCTTGTGGAAGGGCAGTTGTGTCACCTGATAGTGGCTCCCTGGCCACAACTGCTAAGTCGCTTCAGTCGTGTCCAACTCTGTGCGACCCCATAGACAGCAGCCCACCAGGCTCCCCCGTCTCTGGGATTCTCCAGGCAAGAACACTGGAGTGGGTTGCCATTTCCTTCTCCAATGCATGAAAGTGAAAAGTGAAAGTGAAGTCACTCAGTCGTGTCCGACTCTTAGCGACCCCATGGACTACAGCCTACCAGGCTCCTCCATCCATGGGATTTTCCAGGCAAGAGTACTGGAGTGGGGTGCCATTGCCTTCTCCGCCTGGCAACAACCCGTGGACACCAAATCCAGACTGGGTTTGGATTTGGGTTCTCTTTTCTGGAAAGCTGAAATTAAAAAGACCTTGATTTCTTTTAATGTGGACTTTAAAATGGGAATTCATAAGAAGCAAGCTGAGGGGAGGAAAAATTTGTCTTTTTTAAAAATAAGAGACCAAGTTGAGAGATCAGATGATTCAAAAGAGAGAGAGAGGTGGAGAGAGGAGCTATTTTGATTTCTGACAGCTTTCTAGTTCTTGATTCTTCTTCCTCGTGGGAAACTGCCTCCAGTTTACATGCAATAACCATGATATTCATATAATTTAGTATACTTTTGGCTAGAAGAAATAGAAATCCGGATTGGCTTAAACAATAAAAAAATGTGTTAACTTCTTTAACAAGAAGTGTGGCACTTCCCTGGTGATCCAGTGGTTAAGACTCTGAGCTCCCAGGACAGGGGGCACAGATTTGATCCTTCGTTAGGGAACTAAGATCCCACATGCCTTGTGGGATGTCCAAAAAGAAAAAAAAAACAACCCACCAAAAACAAGAAGTGTGGAACCAAGGTAGATTTCAGGTATGGTATGATTAGAGTTCCAGTTATACTGTTCTGCAATTCTCTTTAGGCTCCCCCCTGTATAACGTGTTGGCTTTGGTCTCACATTTCCTTCCCTTATGGTTACAGGACGGCTGCCAGCAACAGCAGGGCAACATGCTTCCTTGTTCCCATCTGTGGAGCTAGAAAAAAAGCCTCGCCTCTCCAACCCTGGCCTGTAAATTCTTCCTTTCTGTCTGACTAGGCCACTGTCAGCTATGTGCCAATTCCTGGGCCAGTTGCAATCTCCAGGAGAATGCTATGCACAAACTGGCTTAAAATTAGCTTCCAGGTCCAATCATTGGCAAGGAGGATGGGATAGCTATGATGGGCTAAGAGTAATTGAGAGTGATCCTGGAGATGTGTACGAAAATCAATTTCTCCTGGCCACATAGGCTGAATGGGAAAGGGATCTTTTTGGAGGGAGGAAGGGGAACAGATGCTGGAGAGAAAAAAAAAAAAAAAAAAAATCACTTTGAGTTATTTCAGGTGGGTTTCTGATCCCTTGTCAAGGGTCATTTGGACAATCAGCTTCCTGGTCTGTGGCCAAATGCCTTTGCCTAGCCCCTCTGCAGCCTGATTCTAATTTCCTCCTCCATTCTGTAGACGCTGCTATCGCCAACACTTCTCACCGCTGGCTCATCATTTTGGCAAGTTGGCATCTCAGTCTGCTCCAAGCCCCGCTGATGGAGCTGAAGATCCCTTTAGCAGAATTGATTCTGGCATGTTCTAATTTAAAAAGCCTTGCACTTCTCTGCATGGAGGCTGCTGAAATCTGTGCCCATAAAGGCAGAGAGAGTAAATTCTTCTGAGGAAAGCCTATTTTTAACAAGTCCTGAACCTAATTGAACTTAATCATTTTTCAGTCGTTGACACTTGAAATTATGAGTCATTGGGCTATATATAGAGCCGAGGGCTAGAGCAGCCCTTTAAATATCAGAGAGATGGTAGATACCAGCTACCAGAACTTCTCAGGGTTGGAGCTTTGAATTCACTCAGAATTGTGATGAAGCATGAGTCTCTAGAGACAGCTCTTGGTTCAAATCCTGGATCCTCCACTAACTGTAAAAGTCACTGTGTTTCTCTGAGCCTCGGCTTCCTCATCTGTAAAATGAGACTGGTTAACACTTGTCCCAAAACACCTTGTGTGAGTCATCAAGGCCTAACATGAAGCTGCTTAAGATCTTTATTTATTCTAATTCTTATTAATATTCATGTTTTCTTGCAGAGATGTCAGTGTGTTTGATTTTGACATGTTGCCCAAATCTCATTTGTAATATACACTGTCTCACTAACTTCCCTCACGGTTACATGGTTGCCAGCAACATCAGAGGCAACATGCTTCCTTGTGCACCAAAGTACCTTTCTGAAACCCCAAACACAGTAACTTCTAAAACACATCTTGTCCCAGGAGTTTAGGGATAAGAGAATGGAGAGCTAAGTGAGACTGAGCTACCATTCATTCAAGTGGCTCGAGGTAAGGTGGAAATCACAGGCATCAAAATTACCCTGCTGCTGCTGCTGCTGCTAAGTCGCTTCAGTCGTGTCCGACTCTGTGCGACCCCATAGACGGCAGCCCAACAGGCTCCCCCGTCCCTGGGATTCTCCAGGCAAGAACACTGGAGTGGGTTGCCATTTCCTTCTCCATTGTGTGAAAGCGAAAAGTGACAGTGAAGTCGCTCACTCGCGACCGATTCCTAGCGACCCCATGGACTGCAGCCTACCAGGCTCCTCCATCCATGGGATTTTCTAGGCAAGAGTACTGGAGTGGCTTGCTATTGCCTTCTCCGCAAAATTACCCTAGAAACCCAGTAATCGGTTCCCTTCAGCACTGTGGCTGCTTCTTGAGTTTAGCCTCAGAGGAAGTGGTTGGCTTGTATTTCAGGGCCATTTGTATGAAGAAATGTTTATCTTTAAACAATCAAACGCCATTAGGCCAGTGAAAAATGCTGACCACCTATGGTGCTGGGCATAGGTAAACAGGATCAGACTGGGGTTCCCCATGTTAAGCTCACAGAGGATGAGGGTGGGTGCTCCTGAAGAAAATTGACGGACGAATTCCCCTGCACCTGTGGGTATTTGTTTCCAAAGCAGGAAGATCTGGGTTCCTTTGCGTTTGTGTTTGTAAAGTATGCACCCAGTAGGATTGCTGTAAGGACGTCGAATGTGAGGCGGGAGAAGATTCGTGTGAATAAGAGGACATTGGAGCTTGAAGGGCGGTGTGAGTGGCTGAGTCACGGAAGGATAGCGGTCATTGGGTCAAGCAGTGCTGTGAGGGTTCAATTAGTCTGTAAGGGGTGTCTCCGAGGAGAGTGTCGCTACCCTTCTTGCCCTCCCCCCAAAACCCCTTCGTCTGATCGGCTGTTCTGCCTCTCACTTAAGGGCCCTGCACCCTCCCAGCACCTTCCAGGGTAGAACGTCCGTCTGTGCGAGTCACAAAGGCGCCGTTCCAGGGGTCCGAGAACGGCCGGACCTGGGGCTGGGGTTCGGCGCGGTCCAGCACAGCGGTGCAGCTAGCAGCTCTCCCAGCGCGGGCCGACACGCAGCTGCGGCCGACGTCGGACACGCGGTGGGAGCGGTCCTGAAGGCCGCCGCTGGTGAGTTTCTCTGCGCTTGCAGCCGCGCCTGCTGCGTCACAGCGCTCCCTGCTGGGGAAATCAGATACCTGGTGGCTGCCCTGGCCCCCGACTTCAGAGGTTTAGCTGCCCCTAAACTTGGAAAATATCCTGGCCCCCCTCAATTAAACGTCAATAAATTACAGTGTGTAAAATAGCTCCAAGAAAGCCCAACAAACTTTCACTCCCCCCCCGAAACTGTCCCAATTTTAAAAATTTGTGTTCTGCACCCCGCTTAGTGCTGCAAGCATATGTTTTAACATTCCACCAGGTTATGCAGCCTTGACTTAATTTTGGTAGGATCCTTCTCTCTCAGACTTGGCATTTATAATCCACATAGTAGACTGTACAAGGGGCCCTGCAGAGCCCTTCCAGGGGGGTCAGGATTTTCTTTTAAGGGTAGATTGTTAAAATTCAGCAGCAGAGTCTGCCCCCTCTACCTCAGCTAATTAAATATTAGACAATAAAGTCTCCACCCACTAGGAGACTTCATTCATTCCAATAGTATTTGCTAAGAGCTAATCATGTGCCCAGGATTACAGATACTGTAGTGGGTAGACTGAGGTCCAGGGAGCTGGAGGCACTTTCATGATGCTCCCTGACCCGGACCTCTGGATTTGCTAACACTTTCCACCGCATGGGCAGCTTTGAGATTCCTCTCAAGAACTGCATACTCAAATTCTTACTGGCTCCCAATACAGGAAATGTGGGAATTGAGGGGAGGAGGAGTTAGGCAATGGGGAGGAATAGAGCCTGTAGCCAGGAGAGAGAGAGCATGACCCACATTCACATTTTAAAACACTGCCTGCTAACCAGAACTGAAGGCAGGTTGAATTTGCCCCGTGGGCCTTGAGTTTGAGAACCCTGACCAAGAGGGTGGTGTGCCAGGGGTCAGGACACCCTGCAGGGCCCTCTGAAGTCCAAGCTGTGTGAATGAGGGCGGATTTCTTCCCAGGGTACAGAGTGGGCCCAGCCCAGAGGGCACAGAAAGGTCTGTGTTGGCGTCTAGAAGCTGGAGAAAAGCCAGTGTCCCAGGAGGAGCCTGGTTCTGTGTGTGTGTGTATGTGTATCAGCAAAAAGGTAGAAGATGATGGAGTCTCCAGTTCTTGGGGGAAAACACACAACCAGTTAGCTCAAGGGCAAGATAAACTGATACTTAAAAATCGTGATTCACAGACAAGTTACATTCATCAGGCACCTATTATGTGCTAGGCTCTGCACAAAGAGCTTTATATACACTATTTTGTACTGAGCATGTGGGTGAGTATCTCCATTTGACAGATGAGGAGACTGAAGATCAGAGAGAGAAATCACATTGTCAGTGAATGTCAGATATTCTTTAGTCATACTTTTAGAAAGGTGCATTATAGATCCACTTAGGATCAAAAGTCTTTAGATATAGAAAAGCTCCTGGACCATATGAAATTGGAGCTGTACAAAATCCTATAATTTAAAGAGGTCCTAAAGTGAGTATCCTTTACCCAAATCTTTTCAGTCTAATAAATCCTGCTATAATAGCCTCTAGGCCTACCTTGAGGGCTCTTCCAAAAATAACCAAGCTATAGAACTTTAGTCTTTACTCTACTTCCCTGTCTGTGGAAATTTTCCAGAAATAGATATTTTTCTTCAGCTGTGATTTACCAAAATTCAGTTAGTCTCTAAACCCTCTAGAAACCCCCTAGAACATATTAGGGAAATGTCAAAGGTCCTATAGTCTCAGTCACTACTGTCTTGTCACCCAGCAGCTAGAGAATCATTTTCAAGGTAGTGTGTCATGTAAGGCAGGAATGCTGTAGGCTGCAATGAAGAAAATACTTGGTAAGGATACCTTAAACAGCAGTGACACTTAACTCTTTCACTTAACAAGAAGCCAAGAGGTAGGCTGTTCTAAGAATGGGGCAGTGGCAAACAGTGTCAGTGAGGACCTAAATTTCCCCCCATATTTCTTCTTAGCTCTCTTTAGTGTGACAGTGATATTTCTCCTCATGGTCACAGGATGGTTGCTCCAGCACCAATTATCATTCTTTCACAATAATTTCCAAAAACAAAAGAAAGGGGAATATGGACAAGCTCTTTTTGTCATAAAGGAATAGGAATAGATTTCTGAAGTCTCATTGGCCAGATCTGGGTCACATGCTCATCTTTTGACCAATCATTGACAAAGGGAAATAGGGTTACTAAGATTAGTGGGAACCAATCATGATTCATCCTAGAACTGGGCACATTGAGGAGGGACAAAATCAGAGTCCTGTTAAGAAGAACTTAGGCTCTTCTAAGAATCATGCTAGCTATATAGCTAGTTTCTAAAACCAAGATATTCCCACATTTCATTGGCTTAACATAATATAAATTAATTTCTTTTTTTGGTAACAGTCCAATGAGGATGTTCATGGTTGGCGGGTGACTTCTTCCACAAGTTGGTTTAGGGGACCTGTCTTGTGGCTCTGCCCATCTGTGGTTGCACTTCCCATAAATGTCAGAGTGGGGAGGAGAAGATGGAAATGTCACATCCACGTCTTAAAGTCATGGTCTGGAAGGGACACATCTCTCTGCTCACATCCATGGGTGAGAATTCATAGGCCTGCATGGATTCAGGAGGAGTTGGGAAGTATAAGCCCTGGTCAGGCAGCTACCGTGGAAACAATTCTTCATGAAGGAGAAGTGGTTGTTGGGAGACAATTACCTCATCTCTTAAAGGATGATCTTCTTACATCCCTGCTTTTAAGGAACATCCTGGCTTTTCCAAACCTCTTGGCTATTCCCAGTGAGTGCTGCGATCTATGTTAGAGCACACACCTGTCTCTGAACACTCCTTTTATTCACTTGCTGCTCAGCCTTTGCCTAGGCAGTTTTCTTTACCCCCGATTTCTTCCCCACTTTTCTTCTCTGCATGGTGAACTCCTATTAATCCTTCAAAACCCAAATTGAAAATCATCTTCTTTGTGCACCTTTTCCCTCTGTTTTACCTAGGGCAGGGTTCATAGCATCTTGAAAATTGACTTACACTTGAATTCCCTACAATGTTTAGCACACAGTAGCCTCTTAGTTTCAGAGAAGGAAATGGCAACCCACTCCAGTGTTCTTGCCTGGAGAGTCCCAGGGACGGCGGAGCCTGGTGGGCTGCTGTCTATGGGGTCGCACAGAGTTGGACACGACTGAAGCAACTTAGCAGCAGCAGCAGCAGCCTCTTAGTTTGTGTGCTAAAGAGATTTACTTACTTCAGGCATGAGAACTCATTTGGTTGCAAGCAACAGAAAACTCATCTTGGATTACTTTAAGTGAATATGCTGATTCATGTAATTGGACATGACCCAGAGCATCTTCAGGCTTTTCTATATCCAGGGCCTCAGATGATTCCCCCAAGGTTAAATTTCTCTTGAGTTTGTCTTCTGTCCTCCAAGATAGCTTTATTCTTAGGCTCCCTGAAGAGTTGCCAGCCACTCGCAACCTCATTCACATAGGTTAAAGTGCAGCAGGAAACAATTTCTCTCTTCCTGAATGTGCAAGCTTAAATTCCACCCTTTACTCTGCTTGGGGTCGTGACCTATCACGGAATTGATCACTCAGTCCAGGGCCCTGAGATTATGCAGATTAGCCAGGGGTCTGGCACTATGATGGGCCCATCCAGAGTCACAGGTTCCAACCTGGAAATGACCAGGAGTGAGGGAGGGTGTGGCTTCCTACTGGAAATTCCAGGTATTGCTACAGGAGGCAGAGGAATGCTGGATGCCCCATAAGCCCACATAAATATTTTTTATGCTGAACTGTCATCATATGAAAAGACTCACATCACACCATATCATAACAGCTACCATTTACTGCATTCTTACTTTCTGCCTGGTTTAGTGCCTTGCATGCTGAACAACCTGAAATGGCTTCTAGAATGTCTCCTATTTTCCAGATGAGGAAACCAAGGCCCAGAAACCTGAAATGACTTGTCCAAAGTTAACAAGTGGCCAAGGAGGGGATTTTTGCTGAGATTTGATGGTTGATACAGCAATGCTTTAAACCACTGCACTGTAGGACCCTTCAGTGGGTGGCGGAGCTCAGAGTTTCCAGTTTAGGAATTTAGTTCCTGAAGTCTGGAAGTTGGGGTGCAGTGGATCTTACAGCCCCATGGGGTTCATAGGGTTGGCATTGTTCCGCCTCTGAATACCTCATGCCTCTCAGTACCACTGGCTCCTGCTTTTAAAAGTGAGGGGAGGTTATCCTCACAGCTGAAGCTGGGTGAATTTCGATGTAATCTCATCAGAGGACACACTGCCTTGATGCCGTTTTGCCCCTCTTCTTTGGGAACATAGGGAGCAAGAGGGTAATCAACATGCCAGAACCATCTGCCTGGCTCCTAATAATAAATTGTGAGAGGAACAGGTTTCAGGAAAACATTGCTTAAAAAAAAAAGCCTCTTCTCACACCCGGGCAGCCATCTGTCATGTCCTCCTCTGGTGCCAAACTGTGGGAGGAGGGAGAGGGTGCTGCTGGGTCCGGCCCCACCAGCAGGGGTGGCTCACAAGTTTTCTTTGTTTTGCCATTCTGGACAGGGCATTGCAGAGAGAGAGAGGAGCTCTTGCTGGCTTTGACCTCCCTTGGGTACGGTGTCTGAGGAGAAGAAAAGCACAATTCCTTCAAGATGCCAACGGTGGGTAATAGCTCCTATATAGAGAGGGTTTACTGTGGGGTTAGGCATTGTGCTGTCCACTAAACACATATTAGCTTATGGAATCTTGACAGCAAATCTGTGTGCACCCATTTTATCGATGAAAGACTGGAGACTCAGAGATGTTAAGTGACTCACCCAAGGTCACACAACAAGGCCACCTCTTCAGTATGTAATAATGAGGCCCAGCCTCCTCTCCACCTCAGCAACCCAGGGCAGGTTTTCCATGTAACACACAAGCAGTTGACATCACCCAAGGGTGGTCTTTCAACCCTAGCTCTGCCCCAAGCACCCTTCTTGCCCTCAATCCTTGAGTTGAAATGTGGGCTTTTCTAGTCACCTAACCTGTTGCTTAATACCCACCCTGTCTCACCCAGAAGAAGCACAGGAGAAAAGACCCTGAAAGTCCCCAGGAACTTTCAGAGAAGACCAAAGGGCAGCTGGTTGAGGGGGAGCTTCGGAAGCTAAGGCAGCAGTTCCGGAAGATGGTGGACAGTCGGAAGTCCTTTAACTTCCGCTCCCAGCAGAAGATCACGAACCAGCAGTAAGTGATGGTCAGAGAAAATTTGGGGTTTTGGTTTCATGGGGCTTGCCTTCTGATGTGGCCTCTTTGGCGTGGACCCATTTGGGATAGCTTCAGTGGGGAAAGGAGATATATTCTCAGAGTTCAGGGTGTCTTGGGGACCCCAAGGGGAGCAGAGCACCCATGTTTCAGGGAAGGACCCAAACTAGAAGCCTGTTTCTGATTACTGTTTCTTTCATCACATGGGTTTTATTCTTCCTTTTCTTGATCTCAGCTGTGGCTGGTGGGAGATGGCTTCCTCCAATTCTTGAGCTACCAAGGGCCACACAGAGAGACTGTCCTTAATCAATTCCAGAATTCTGAGAATCCATCCCAGAATTCTCAGGACAGGGAGAATCTGATTGCCTCAGCTTGGGTCTGGTGTCTGCTTCTGGCCCAATCAGCTGTGGTCTGGGGGTTGAACTATAGGACGGAAAATAGCTATGGGTATCCCCAGCGGTTCTAGCAGTGAAGGTGGGGAGTTCCCAGAGAAGGGGAAATCACCCGGCAGTGGATACCCCAAAGGACATTTCCTGTTTGCGTGACCTTTTGGGATCTTCAAGACTGAATATTTGAAATTGAGTTGCCCGAGAAATTATGTATAGTTTTCCTTGGGCAACAGAAAGGTGTTCTCGGGTTTGAAGAAGCAAACGTTAAACAGGCATTCTTAGATTCCGTCCAAGGAAAGGTGATTCCTTAACTACATCTAAAATGTTTATACAGGCAGTAACTGCCTCTTATTAGAAAGAAAATTTGACTGTTAGATGATGTGCAAAGATCAGAGGGTAGAGGAGTTCTTTAGATTTTCCAAGGATTGGCTTACTCAGAGCACTGTTAGTCAATATGAGATCACTATGTGAATTAGAAAAAGGCATCCTTTTTTCAAGATTCTTTACTGCCATCTGTTGGAAACATCATTGTTATGTAGAGATTTTGTTAAAACACGACCAAAGATGCTTACTCCTTGGAAGAAAAGTTATGACCAACCTAGACAGCATATTGAAAAGCAAGAGACATTCCTTTGTCAACAAACGTCCATAGGCTTGACTAGGCTATGGTTTTTCCAGTGGTCATGTATGAAAGTGAGAGTTGGACTATAAAGAAAGCTGAGCGCCGAAGAATTGATGCTTTTGAACTGTGGTGTTGGAGAAGACTCTTGAGAGTCTTCAAGGAGATCCAACCAGTCCATCCTAAAGGAGATCAGTCCTGAATATTCATTGGAAGGACTGATGCTGAAGCTGAAACTCCAATACTTTAGCCACCTGATGCGAAGAGCTGACTCATTTGAAAAGACCCTGATGCTGGGAAAGATTGAAGGCAGGAAGAGAAGGGATGACAGAGGATGAGATGGCTGGATGGCATCACTGATTCGATGGACATGGGTTTGGGTGGACTCCGGGAGTTGGTGATGGACAGGGAGGCCTGGCATGCTGTGGTTCATGGGGTCGCAAAGAGTCGAACATGACTGAGCGACTGAACTGATCTGAACTATCTCTCAGAAAAATACAATAAATCAGCAAATCGGTGATATGTTTTCAAGTAGATGGTGCTCCCTTGGGCTGTGCAGTCCACAGCCTGCACTTCTGTGCCTGGTGATCTTGATTCACAGTCTATCCTTGGTGTGGGCATCAGGGAATACCTACTTCCTGGTGTGTCTTCAGTTTTTCTTGAATCTTTCTTACTCTTCTGCATCCTGCTCTACCCTACCCCAGTCCATTTGATCTGGTTTCACTGTGATGGAACTGAAGCGGGGGAGGGGAGTGAAAGAGTAGACATAAACACCCTAAAATAGGAGGAAAACTGGGTTGAGGTAAGTGAGGTAGTTAGGGTACAATATTTAAGGAAGAGCTTTTCCCCAGTGCTGACCTTGCACCTATACCACCCTGAGAGTGAAGATCTCCTTAATTTTTGAAGCATCTCACTCCCCTCACTGCAGTCCCAGCCCTGCCTAAAGATGGAGAAACCTTCCTTTTGCTTTTTTCTGACCTCACTACACCCTCAAAGCCTGTCTTTGATGGATTATCCTGCTCTCTCTCTTTTTCCTCTGTACTTTTACAAAGACCCCTCCCATGAGGGGCTTAAGAGGGGCAGAGAAGTCCCAAGGGCCAGGTTTAGAAGACAAGAGCTCTAGAACTAGGTGTGTTCTCTGGTGGTCCCTAGCAGCATGTGGCCATTTACATGGGTAATTAGTTACAATAGATAAAATTAGAAATTCAGTTCTTCCATTTCATCAGCCACATTTCAGGTGCTCAGTAGCCACATGTGCCTGGTGGATGCTCAGACAGAGCAACTAGAGAACATTTCCATCACTGCAGAATAATCTACTGGACAGTGCTGCTTTAGAGCAGTAGTGGCTAATGAGCCAAGTCTTACCGGCTGCCTGTTTTTATGAAGTTTTATTGGCACATAGCCACACGTATTCATTTTTGTGTTTCATACGGTTGCTCTGTTGAGTAGATGCAACAGAGGTCCTCTGGCCCACAAAACCTAAAATATTTACTCTTTACCATGCTGTGAAAGTGCTGCACTCAATATGCCAGCAAATTTGGAAAACTCAGCCGTGGCCACAGGACTGGAAAAGGTCA
Organism: Cephalophus harveyi; assembly: GCA_006410635.1. Classification (NCBI taxonomy): domain Eukaryota; kingdom Metazoa; phylum Chordata; class Mammalia; order Artiodactyla; family Bovidae; genus Cephalophus; species Cephalophus harveyi. Next base: position 497 of record SJYT01058423.1, on the reverse strand, counting down.
GTTTTCATTCCAATCCCAAAGAAAGGCAATGCCAAAGCATGCTCAAACTACCACATAGTTGCACTCATCTCACACACTAGTAAAGTAATGCTCAAAATTCTCCAAGCCAGGCTTCAGCAATACGTGAACCATGAACTTCCAGATGTTCAAGCTGGTTTTAGAAAAGGCAGAGGAACCAGAGATCAAATTGCCAACATCTGCTGGATCATGGAAAAAGCAAGAGAGTTCCAGAAAAACATCTATTTCTGCTTTATTGACTATGCCAAAGCCTATGTGGATCACAATAAACTGTGGAAAATTCTGAAAGAGATGGGAATTCCAGACCACCTAACCTGCCTCTTGAGAAATCTGTATGCAGGCCAGGAGGCAACAGTTAGAACTGGACATGGGACAACAGACTGGTTCCAAATAGGAAAAGGAGTACGTCAAGGCTGTATATTGTCACCCTGCTTATTTAACTTATATGCAGAGTACATCATGAGAAATGCTGGGCTGGA
>SJYT01058419.1:279646-375565 GCA_006410635.1 Cephalophus harveyi | reverse complement strand
TGTATGCAGATCAGGAAGCAACAGTTATAACTGGACATGGAACAACAGACTGGTTCCAAATAGGGAAAGGAGTATGTCAAGGCCGTATATCGTCACCCTGCTTATTTAACTTATATGCAGAGTACATCATGAGAAACACTGGGCTGGAAGAAGCACAGGCTGGAATCAAGATTGCTGGTAGAAATAGCAATAACCTCAGATATGCAGTGGCCACCACCTTTACAGCAGAAAGCAAAGAACTAAAAGAGGCTCTTAATGAAAGTGAAAAAGTTGGCTTAAAGCTAAACATTCAAAAAACTAAGATCACGGTATCTGATCCCATCACTTCATGGCAAATAAATGGGGAAACAGTGGAAACGGTGACAGACTTTTATTTTTTTGAGCTCCAAAATCACTGCAGATGGTGACTGCAGCCATGAAATTAAAAGACGCTTACTCCTTGGAAGAAAAGTTATGACCAACCTAGATAGCATATTCAAGAGCAGAGACATTACTTTGCCCACTGAGGTCTGTCTAGTCAAGGCTATGGTTTTTCCTGTGGTCGTGTATGGATTTGAGAGTTGGACTGTGGAGAAGGCTGAGCACCGAAGAATTGATGCTTTTGAACTGTGGTGTTGGAGAAGACTCTTGAGAGTCTCTTGGACTGCAAGGAGATCCAACCAGTCCATTCTGAAGGAGATCAACCTTGAGATTTCTTTGGAAGGAATGATGCTAAAGCTGAAACTCCAGTATTTTGGCCACCTCATGCGAAGATTTGACTCATTGGAGAAGACTTTGATGCTGGGAGGGATTGGGGGCAGGAGGAGAAAGGGACGACAGAGGATGAGATGGCTGGATGGCATCACTGACTTGATGGACGTGAGTCTGAGTGAACTCCAGGAGTTGGTCATGGACAGGGAGGCCTAGCGTTCTGTGATTTCATGGGGTCGCAAAGAGTCGGACACGACTGAGTGAACTGAACTGAAATAGTTTATTTAGGATTAGGCTATAGAAAATTGACTTTAGAGACTAAAAGATACTTATATATCTCTGAAGAAATTTGATTTTGTATGACAGTATTTTTTTGGTCAATTTTACAGTTCATTCTGAATCTAGACTTGCTCAACCTAATCAAGTTTCTGTACAGCCAGAAGCTACACAGGTAAGACTGAAATATTTTTGCAGTTTTTGTTTTTAATCAGTTCTTTGGTCTCTTTCTTAGCTAGCTTATGAAAACCAGGTGTGAGTTTGATCATTATCAAGTCTGGCATGAGTAGCTATCAACTTTTATTTCCATGTTTACATTTATTTTTCCTTTAATGAACTAATAACAATTTATTTGTTAATCCTTGTGGTTTTTAATTATAATGAAGTTTTAAAATTTCAAACTGAGAATTTGAGATGACATAGTTTAGATTTCATAATTTTAATATTTAGTGTAGATATTATCTACATTTATAGGGAACTTCGTAACTGGGCTTGGGTTTATTAACTTTGACCTTAATAATATATGTATTTTTCCAGTTGTTAGGTTTTATAGTCTCTTTAATATGAATGTCTGTTTCTTAGTCCTGTATGTAATGAAGTTGGTTTATAACAGAATTAAGTTTTGATTTCTTTACTTCTTTGTTAGGTTCCTTTGGTTTCATCCACAAGTGAGGGATATACAGCATCTCAACCCTTGTACCAACCTTCTCATGCTACTGAGCAGCGACCACAAAAGGAACCGATTGACCAGATTCAGGCAAGTTGTGTTACTAGGTCATATAAACTTGATGAGGCACTTGAATTGGTGGAGGCAAATAACTGTTAATACAGTGTCTCTTTGTTTTGCACCTAACTCATTCACTGTATTATTTTTATTTCATAAGATAGTTGAGTTCATTAACATATGTATGGGTCTTAGTTTACCACTAAAGTGCATCTATTCACTTTGTGTTTAGGCAACGATCTCTTTAAATACAGACCAGACTACAGCAGCATCATCCCTTCCTGCTGCTTCTCAGCCTCAAGTGTTCCAGGCTGGGACAAGCAAACCTTTACATAGCAGTGGAATCAATGTAAATGCAGCTCCATTCCAATCCATGCAAACGGTAAGCAGATTAAGTCAGCCGACATTAAGTGCCTGGTGTGTACTATCCTCATGGTAGAGTCTCAGCAAAAAGTCACAAAAACTTTGTGCTTGAGTCTGCATCTGCTGTAACTTTAGATTATGTTTAATTGAACATAAAACTCATTTTTTTCTGTGCACAGAGATAAACTTGAATCTTAGGAGTTATGTGCCTACATCTTGTTTTGTAGTTTCACCCTTTAAAGTAACAGAATTTTAAATTTGAAAAAAGTAGACTGATATATATCATTGGTCTTCCCTTGTTGCACAGTGGTAAAGAATCTGCCCCCCAATACAGAAGATGTGTGGGTTTGGTCCCTGGGTCAGAAAGATTCTCTGAAGAAGGAAATGGCAAATCATTCCAGTATTCTTGCTTGGAAAATCCCATGGATAGGAGCCTGGTGGGCTACAGTTCATGGGGTCCCAAAGAGTTGGACACGGTGGAGCATACACACAACACAGATTATTACCTAGAGATTAATTGTTTACACTTTGTCATATTTACTGAATCTTTTAATTTACTGAATTATATCTCAGAGTAATAGATGTTATGATACTACACTTTGGTTCTTCAGTGAGCATCTCTAAATTGCAGGATTTCTAGAAAATAATGATAACAGAAATACCGTGATCAATGGAATATAGCTAAAACAGTGCTCACAGGAAAATTCATAGTTAAATGCTTAAAATATTAATTTTCAATTAAAATATAATGAAATATTCAACTTAAAGTTCGTAGATTTATCTAAGTGATAGTGTATCCAGGGTTTGCATCTTTTAAGATTTCTCATTTATAATAGCATTTCCAAGGATTCTCATCCTGTGTCTTCTCAGATTTTTAATCCCTGTTTATACTTTGCTAAAAAGTGCTCTATGACGTGTGTGTGTATGAGACAGAGAAATAAATGTCTTGAGACTTTTGTGATGCTTGTTGTTTACATATCAGTTAAGACTAGCATTGAGATCTGCCATGTTAAAAGTAGGAAAATGATTAGCATAAAGGGAAGAACTAATCGTTTACTTTATTTACTTATAGGTGTTCAATATGAATGCCCCAGTTCCTCCTGTTAATGAACCAGAAACTTTAAAACAGCAAAATCAGTACCAGGCCAGTTATAACCAGAGCTTTTCCAGTCAGCCTCACCAAGTAGAACAAACAGAGCTTCAGCAAGAACAGCTTCAAACAGGTAGGAAAACCAGTGTCACCTCATCGGCTTCTTGCTTTCCACTGCAGTGATTGACATTGTTAGGCGAGTTTGGACTTTAGAGTGGCAGTGACCAAAAGTTTTTATTTTGGTAGTAGTCCAAAACAAATTAAATTTTCACTGCTGATTCTGAGTACAATCAAGTCCATATTTGCTGTATGTGAATTATGTACAGGTTTTGGAGACCATATGCCCATTTTCCTTTGGTCAGTGAGTTTTCATAATAGCCTATGTCATTGGTGATTTTAGTGGAATTAAACTTACTTGAATTAGGATCAACTTTGGTTTTAATTGCTAATTAATTGAAGCCTGGTAGCATGCTATCTGGCAGCAAGTCAGTTATACAAAGTTAAGCAGTAAAGGCATGGTAAGGCTACATTTAGTAGACTAGGTTAAAACAAAGTCCTTGCCAGCAAATAAGGTCATAATTTGGCCAGTAACCATATCTCTCACAATAGTAGGTTTCTTATATTTGTAAGACATAAATATATATATATATATTTAGGTCTTTGCTTATTTAATTCAAATAATTAGAGATTTAATTTGAATCCCACAACAAACTAGTAAACCTGACTGATGTGAATAACTCTTCTGATTTCTTGACAGACTTGGGTCAACAATAATTTTTCTTACATATCCCTGTGGTAGTTAGCATCACTAATCAGTAGAGTTTGAATCAACCATAGTCTGATAGAAATTTGGCAGTTATGCAATCTATGCTTCTGAATGATAAAATTGGACTTCTCATTCTCAGGCTCCTTTAATTATTCAGTGCCACGTAAAGGCATACCTTGAGGAGATTGCAGGTTTGGTTCCAGACCACTGCAATAAAGCAAATACCTCAATAAAGTGAGTTGTATGAATGTTTTGGTTTCCTAGTACATATAAAAATTCTCTTAACACTATACTATAGTCTATTAAGTGTGCAGTAATAGCATCATGCCTAAAAAAACAGTGTACATGCCTTAATTAAAAAATACTTTATTGCCCCAAAATGCTAACCATCCTCCAAGACCTCACTTGAGTTGTAACATCAAAGATTGCTGACTGCAGATCACCATAACTTATCTAATAATGAAGTTTGAAATATTGTGAGAATTACCAATATGTGATTTATCGTATTGATAAATTTATCAATTTGATTTATCATTTGATTTGGTTAGTTTTGCCTTTTGTGCCAGTTGAGTTCAAGCTATCTTATATTCTACTCAACTTCACTAATTGACTATGAAGCATTGATGCTAGATAATCTTTTTTTACCGTGTCAAAATATATGTTATCAATGAAAATTAACTTCAAAACATTTACAGATATTTTCAATACAAAATAAATCAGCCCATATGCTTTGCTCAAATACATCCACACTACCACTGCAGGCTAGGCAGCCATCAACTCTTATCTAGAATATTGCAACTTTCTCCCTTGAGTCTTATGTTAGCTCAGTCTGTTTTCCACACAGTAGCTAGAGTGATTTTAAAATGTAAATCAGATGTCTCTCTTCCTGTTCAGAGCCTCCCAGTGACTTTCAATTATATTTAGAAAAGAAACCCAGTCTTTACCTTCTATGAGATCCACGATCTAGGCCCCTACCTTGATCCTGTTGTATGTCCTATTTTCTTCGTTATGTGCCCAAACAGCCACAGACACAAATTCTCTTCTTTCTTTAATGTAAAGAAAAAGTCCTTTATGCTTTGTTTTCATTTTGCCTGAAACCTTATTCCACTGTTTGCATAGCTTGCTTTGTGACTTTTAAGCCTGTGCTCAGATACCACCTCACAGAGACCTCCCTTCATTGCCTTGTCCAAATATAATATGCTTACTTTAGTCATTCACTTACCCTACTCGGTGTTTTCCTTAATCTCTTATTACCTGAAATAATATAGATCTTTTTACTTGTGTGTATATTTTATTCACTTATTATTTCCTACTATTAAAACTTCCTTATGGGCAAGGATTATGCATCAGAAACTATCTCATCCCTTGTGTCTAGGACCTGGCTTGGCATGTTGAGGGCGTTAAACGGTATTTGTTGATTAAGTCAATGTATCCCATTGTTTTAGAAGTTTTATTATTATTTTTTTTAATATTTATTTGGCCACACCAGGTCTTAGCTGTGGCACGTGGATCTTTAGTGGCAACATGTTGGATCCAGTTCCCTAACCAGGGGGCGAACCCTGGCCCCCAGCGTTTGGAGTGTGGCGTCTTAGCCACTGGACCACCAAGAAAGTCCCCCATCATTTCAGAAGTTTTGAATTAGTGTCTCATCAACAATGACATTAAAAAAAGATCTGGCAAGGATATATGACTTTTTTTTTTTAATGGACTGAAAGTGCGTGCTTATGCTTTACGTGCACTTAACTAGGGTCTTTAAAATAAAGATCACACTTTAATTGTTCTGCTTTGAGTTTCTTGCAGTGAGATTTGACCAAGGATAATAAAGTTCTTGCTGACAAAGTCGAAAATTCACTTCTTCTGGCCTTTTTCTACTTGTGTATGAATGAATCTTTTTATTAAAAAAAAAAAAAAAAAAAAATTTTTTTTGGCCACACCATGTGGTATGGCAGGATGTTAGTTCCCCCACTAGGGATCAGACCCGTGTCCTAACCACTGGATCGCCAGGGAATTTCCCGAGTGAATCTTTATAGAAAATGTTACTGGTACTTGTGATATTTGCTTTATGATTATGTTTTGAAAATGTAGTAAAAGATAATTTGAAAGATCACATTGTGCTTAGGTGTATTTTTGGTCCATTACATAGTTCAAAAAAGAGCCTTTTCTTCCTAGGCATTCTCTAGTTTTTTCATTGCAAAATAGCATTCTGAGAACTCATAAACATGGATTTCTTGAAGATGCAAAGTAGGTCAGATAAATTTTCAAGACTCACACTACCTTGTTTCTCTGCCCAAACATACGAGATTTGGGCTGACTGGAGGCTGCTGACTTTTTCTTCCTTGAGTATATACCTTCCTTCCTTTGGTCTATACCTTCCTTATCTCCCAAAGTTACTGTTAGCATTGTTTTTTCTCTCCTGTGAATGATGAACATTGGGGTAATACCAGGAATGTACCTTGCTATTTTATTTTTGAAGGTTTCTAGATTTTAGGCTTCTTCCCATTGTGGAAGGAGGAGGGATCCAAGGTATAATAGTATGGACAGCCTTCCATATTAGAATACTTCCATACTTCCAGTAGTAGAACCTTTACTTCAGGGGGTTAAGTGCCAGTATGAGTACTATTTAATTCTTTTCTAAATTGGCTGTGCATTGAAAATACTTGAAATGTACTCAAGTATTATGACAGGATATATGTTGAAGGCCTCTGCTGAGTTATCTTTGTAATTGAGTGTTCTAGCTATAACTGCTTAGCTATGAGAAGGTATGTTTTTGTATGTTTTAACAAATATCAAGGGAAATTTAGAGGAATAAGAAAACTAGCAATAGCTTTATTAGAATGAAAAGAAGTAATTAAATGGTACAGAATCTAAGTATTTCAATACATAAAGTCTTTTGATTATTGTAGGTCATTTGTGCTATACAGAGGTGCCTCTCAGAAGATGTGTAAATAATCCAGCCTTTCAAGTCATTTGGAAGGATAGAATGGTGTGCTTTCACACAATGTGTGCTCTCAGAGGTTTGGAATTATTGTTGGAGAATTTCATTCTCTTGGCTTAGTACAGGGGTAGGAGCAAGACGGGGATTTCAATAATGTGTAGTTTTCTCTGTTATTAATATGAAAATTTAAGGACAGAATTAAACTTTGAGGAGACTGTAAGAAATTTCTTAAGCGAGAAAGCATATAGGAAATCAGGCAAATTGTAATGAGCTGTGTGTGTATCTATGTGTGTGTATACATGTATATATGTATTTTTTTCTTTCTGTTATAGTGGTTGGCACTTATCATGGTTCCCAGGACCAACCCCATCAAGTGACTGGTAACCACCAGCAGCCTCCTCAGCAGAACACTGGATTTCCACGTAGCAGTCAGCCCTATTACAACAGTCGTGGTGTGTCTCGTGGAGGTTCCCGTGGTGCTAGAGGCTTGATGAATGGATACAGAGGACCTGCTAATGGATTCAGAGGTAAAGACAAAAACCCCCAAAAGAAAGTTCATGTTCTTTTCTGATTTGCACAGTATATAGAAATATGTCATGTTTTTTATGAAAAAATTGTATCTCTCTGCATTAGCTTCTTATGTACAGTATAAACTTTTTTTTGGGTATGTGTTGATAAGAGTTATTTAAGTTGGCAGAATTGGGACTAAGTATTTTGTATGTATTAAACCCATATCTACCACTGTCCTGTAATAGGATAGTGCTTTCTATAAATTATGAAACCTTATGGAGATTTGTTGTTTTTTGTCTGTGTATGTGCAAGGATGGGTAACTGCTTTATCTTCTAAGGCAATAGAGACAATTAGATGAGGGTAGGAAATTAGAAATTAGTTTGAATAACTAGCATGGCTTAACAGTTTTTCAGTTCTTCCTTGGTCAGTAGTGAGAAGATAAAAACTCCTTAAGATAACAACAACAACAAAATTTTTGTTTTTTCTTCTTGTCCTAAATTTTAGGAGGATATGATGGTTACCGCCCTTCATTCTCTACTAACACTCCAAACAGTGGTTATACACAATCTCAGTTCAGTGCTCCCCGGGACTACTCTGGCTATCAGAGGGTAGGTGAAATTGTTTAAAAATATAAACCTGACCTAAGTACCACAAAGAAAGGGACTAATGTAGTTGCTTGACGAACTAGAGTAAGTAATTTGGGGCTAATTTTGAACCTCTGTACAAGATACCTTTTTGTGGAGAAGGATGACTTTTGCTTTTCTTAGCATTCAATATAGGGATTCATTTAATAGAGTTTGATAAACAACAGTGACTTTTATGAGCAAAAAAGTGTATCTCGTTGATCTTGAAAATAAGAGAAGTACTATTACAGAATATCTTATGGCAATGCTATGTTTAAATGTCTAAAAGAATAACAGAATTTTATATGCTATGAAAGACTGTAAGAATAGAATAAGCATTAAAAATTACCTTTTCTTCAGTACTAACTAGCTTGTCTTTTAGGATGGATATCAGCAGAATTTCAAGCGAGGCTCTGGGCAGAGTGGACCACGGGGAGCCCCACGAGGTAATATTTTGTGGTGGTGATCCTAGCTCCTAAGTGGAGCTTCTGTTCTGGCCTTGGAAGAGCTGTTCATAGTCTGCATGTAGGTTACATGTTAGGAATACATTTATCATTTCCAGAGTTGTTGCTAGGGATTAAATGAAATGCTCTGTTTCTAAAACGTATCTTGAACCCAAATTTAATTTTTTGAATGATTATCCCTGTTACTATATAAACTGTCTTGAAAACTAGTACATTTCTCCTCCTCAGAAAGTGTTTTTCCAACTGCAAATTATTTTTCAGGTCCTAAAACCTGCTAAATGTTTTTAGGAAGTACTTACTGAAACATTTTTGTAAGACATTTTTGGGATGAGATTGAAAATTTATATAAATTTATTATTCCTTTTTCATTTTTGAAACATGCTTATTATATTTTAGGGCCAGAAACCCTTTAATGGCCGGATAAGCCATAGTGACATTTAGAGAACCATTTAGAAGTGATAGAAAATTGAAATTTCAATGACTTTTGGACCACTATTAGTGTTATAAATGTCATTATTTCTGACTTTCAAACAAAGCCTCCAAATCCATAACCAACTTGCAGAACTGTACTTAAAAATTACAGATTTTAAGTTTTTTGTTTTGTCTCTTACAGGAAAACTACTTCCTATTTGGGTAGGAAGTCAATCTGTGTAACAATTAGAGGTAGCATTTCATATGATCTGAAGTTCTAAATGGTTCTCTGATTTGAGGGAAGTTGAATTGATTTCCTCTAGATATTGGCCATAGTATGTATACAAATGTGTATTAAGGAGGAATTACAAAATTCTTTAATTTCAATGCTAGTAGAAACTGGCCAGCAAAAAAGGTGCATTTTTTTTTTTTTTTTAAATTATGGATCACTTGGGAATTACTGACTTGAAGTATCAAAGGATATTTGCATGTGAATGTGGGTTATGTTCTTTCTCACCTTGTAGCATGTTCAATGAAAGTTGAGTTGAATGGTAGCTAAAAATCTGTTTTAACAGCATGTAAAAAGTTACTTTATCTGTTACAAGTCATTATACAATTTTGAATGTTATGTAGTTTCTTTATAACAGTTTAGGTAATAAGGTCTGTTTTTCATTCTGGTGCTTTTATTAATTTTGATAGTATGATGTTATCTGAAATGTAAGCTAGCGTGTATACTAGAATGTAAGCTCCACGAGAGCAGGTACTTTGTCTGTCTTCACTGCTGTATCTATTTCCAACGCCTGATGACAGTGCCTGGCACATAGTAGGCACTCAATAAATACTTGTTGAATGAATGAATGAATGAGTACTGGTGGAATACTCCATTAGCTCTACTCTTCTTTTAACTAGAGAACATGAGCAAATTTGCGCATGGCAACTTCCAGGACAGGTGAAACTTGAACACTGAAGAATTGACCTCTTAAACCTAATAATGTGACAAGCTGCCCACATGCTTCTTGACTTCAGATGAAAATCTGCTTGAAGGCAAAACAAATAATATTTGAAAGAAAAACCAAATGCCATTTTTGTCTTCTAGGTCGTGGAGGGCCCCCAAGACCCAACAGAGGGATGCCGCAAATGAACACTCAGCAAGTGAATTAATCTGATTCACAGGATTATGTTTAATCGCCAAAAACACACTGGCCAGTGTACCATAATATGTTACCAGAAGAGTTATTATCTATTTGTTCTCCCTTTCAGGAAACTTATTGTAAAGGGACTGTTTTCATCCCATAAAGACAGGACTACAATTGTCAGCTTTATATTACCTGGATATGGAAGGAAACTATTTTTACTCTGCATGTTCTGTCCTAAGCGTCATCTTGAGCCTTGCACATGATACTCAGATTCCTCACCCTTGCTTAGGAGTAAAACATAATATACTTTAATGGGGTGATATCTCCATAGTTATTTGAAGTGGCTTGGATAAAGCAAGATTGATTTCTGACATTGGATAAAATCTACAAATCAGCCCTAGAGTCATTCAATGGTAACTGACAAAACTAAAATATTTCCCTTGAAAGGAAGATGGAAGGAGTGGAGTGTGGTTTGGCAGAACAACTGCATTTCACACCTTTTCCACTTAAATTGGAGCACTGAACATTTAGATGCATACCAAATTATGCATGGGCCCTTAATCACACATACAAGGCTGGGTAACAGCCTTAGGCTTTGACACGGCACTATTCATCCTCTGGCCAGACGACTGGTTTAAGACACATGTAAATTGCTTTTTAACAGCTGATACTGTATAAGACAAAGCCAAAATGCAAAATTAGGCTTTGATTGGCACTTTTTGAAAAATATGCAACAATTAAGGGATATAATCTGGATGGCCGCTTCTGTACTTAATGTGAAATATTTAGATACCTTTCAAACACTTAACAGTTTCTTTGACAATGACTTTTGTAAGGATTGGTAGTATATATCATTCCTTATGACATACATTGTCTGTCACTAATCCTTGGATCTTGCTGTATTGTCACCTAAATTGGTACAGGTACTGATGAAAATCTAATGGTTAATCATAACACTCTTGGTTACATGTTTTTCCTGCAGCCTGAAAGTTTTTAAAAGAAAAAGACATCAAATGCCTGCTGCTGCCACCCTTTTAAATTGCTATCTTTTGAAAAGCACCAGTATGTGTTTTAGATTGATTTCCCTATTTTAGGGAAATGACAGTCAATAGTTTCACTTCTGATGGTATAAGCAAACAAATAAAACATGTTTATAAAAGTTGTATCTTGAAACACTGGTGTTCAACAGTTAGCAGCTTATGTAGTTCACCCCATGCAGTTTAGTGTTACAGATTTTATGGTTATCTCCAGCAGCTATTTTTACAGTACTTGCACTTATCTTTTGTTTAACCCTAACTGAATTATCTGTTTCACATGGAGGTATTTATATTCAAAGTGGTGATTCCCTCCCATAGATGTATAGGGAGAGTCCCAAGTCTGATGACGATGGACAGTTTAGTAATTTATGTACGATGTTGAAATTTGTGCTAGCAGTTGGAGCACTAGTTCTGTGTGCCTATGAACTTAATGCTACTTATTGTATCCCACTTTGACTTCATGGGGAATTAATCCCACCTTATACTAAGCAAAGGCTACTAAGTTAATGGTATTTTCTGTGCAGAAATTGAATTTGGTTTTCAGCCTTTAGCTAAGGACTTTTTCCAGTAGGTGCTCAGCTACTTAAACCCATAAAACTATTCTCAAACATTCATCATTAGATAACTGGAGTTGTTGCTGGTTTTGTAACCTTCTAAAATGGATAGGCTATTGAACATTCCACATTCAAAGTTTTGTAGGGTGGTGGGGAAGGGGGGAATCGTCAATGTTTATTTTAAAATAAAAGTTCTTGACTTTTCTCATGTGTGGTTGTGGTACATCATATTGGAAGGGTTATCTGTTTACTTTTGCAAATAAGTATTTCTTCTGCTAGCACCTCCCCTTGTGTGCTTTAAATGACATCTGCCTGGGATGTACCACAACCATATGTTTGCTTTATTTTAGACCGATAGATAAAATATTTGTGGTTTACTGGGTAATCCCTAGATGATGTGTGCTTACAATCTTTCTATATATAAAACTAACTTTGCTGTCTGTGTAGAAAATAATTTCATGACATTTAAAATCAGAATTGAAATAAGTTCTTTATACAGTGATCTCTCTGAATCAGTTCAGAGATGGGATGGGGGAGAAATGCTTTCTAGGTTTCAAACTTCTATGCATTAGTGCAGATGTCATGAATGTGTAAAGGTATTAGTAGTTTGATTATTTCTTATGTATGTTTTTAAAAGACTCGTTTGTTCTTTTTGAGATATTATACCTTTTTTTTCGGCATTCTACCATTGTAGTCTAAATCTAAAACTTATGCCTCAGTTCAGACTATATTTTTTAAAGGAGCACCTCTCCATAGGGCAGAGAACTTTTTAAAAAGTCCCATTAAGATCTGAGTCTTGGTACTAAGTGTTCTGTATAATTCGTGGATGCTTGATGCTTGTCCTCCCTGCAGGAGGCCTTGCGTGGGCAAATGCATATTCTAGCAGAGTTGAAAAGAGATGGTTATCACAGGTGGCACTGTGGCTTGGTATAGCAAGATGCCATATATAAAGTACTTTCATTTAAATGCACAGTATCAGTCATCTCATATGGATAATGAGACTTCTGCTTTAAAGCTTTAAGGTACAGTGTCATTGATTACCTTGGCTAGGGCAATTTTATTTTCAGATCTTAATATCCCTAAAGAATATTATTGAAAGAGGTTTTCTGATCATCATTATCTTCATATTAAAACAAAATCCATTAAGTATTTTTAATCAGCTAGCTTCTGCTGTTCTTTAACCTCCTGTGAACATATATGACTCCGTGATGGGGGAGACGTCACTTAGAGACATGAGAATGTGTATTTATTCTCAGAAGGTTAATTAATAGATGTTCTGTTAACAACCAGTTCATAAAATGTAGAAAGTAGTTGAATATTCACCTCCTAAGTGTCTTAGGAAATTTGTATTGTTCATTATATTTTCAATAATATATCTTAGGGGGAATGGGATACAGGTAAGCACAAAGTTAAAACCCATCTTTCAAGTTTCTGAATCTCATCCCATTTGACGTCTTATTAAGCACTCTTTGAAGTTTTATTGACTGTAAGTTATATTTAAAAAATCAGTATTGCTCTTAAGCTTATTATCCCTTCTAAAGAGTTAATGGGGGGAGGGAAAACCCTCAGGAATATGAAAATAATTTGTTAAGGCTCATTCTATACCCTTTCCCATTTTGAATTCTACAAAAATACTGGAAAAGACTAGTGAATGTTTTAAATTACATTAGATTAAATCATATTAAAACCTGATACCTTAATTGTCCTTGAGTGAAGTTTGCTTTAGTTGTTTATACCACTGAGCAAAGCTCTAAGTGAAGAAGTGCTACTTGTGAGAAGAAAGGAAAAACCTTAAATTTCTGTTAGCCTCACCTTGTTAGACTACTACAATTCTTCTCAGTTGGGATCTTAATACCTTAAACAGCGGTTCTGAAGCCTAATCCAGTCTCATGTAGAAGACTGGCTCCTTGAGTATGTAAGTAGTGAAAGATAACCTGATTCAGTGAAGGCAGTTTTTACTGTTCTTTTAGTACTCGTTTTCTGTTAGTATTGTATTTAGATTAGGGAGTCACTGTATTAAGTCAGTACACCAAAGCTTCATTCAGCAAATTTGGGCCCTCTTTGCCAGGTCACCATTCCAAGCACTAAGCGTTCCGCGGTGACAGAATCACTGCTTCCTGCCCTTATCAGTCTGATCAAAGATGTTGATGTGATGATACTAAAATACAGCAAGAGCCATGATGCAGCAACATGGTTGATGATAGATGTTAAGGCTGCGATAGGATGTGACCTAGTCAAGATGATCAGGAAAGACATTTTTGATGTAAATAGTTAAGACTTGAAGGATGAGGAGTAGTAAACTGGTAAAGAACGGGAGAGAACTGCATGTCCAGACAGTCCAATCTCCAGTGACTGAGAAACTGGCTAGAGTGAAGTATAGGTTTTATAGAGCTAGAGAGGCTGAAGCAACAGGTAAGGACTACTAAGAACAGCTTTGTAGTTCTGTTCCATGGTAAGTTTTGTCTCTTGGGAGTTGGAAACTGGTAAGTTTTAAGCTGTGTGTATAGTGGTTGGGATTGGGGGAGGAGAGGATGGTGGGTCACCTAATAAAATTGCCATTTAATAACACTCAAGGCAGGGGATTTCCTGGCAGTCCAGTGGCAAAAGCAAAAATGACAGTGTTGAGAGCAAAATATTATGGTGCAAGAGATGACTTGCTGCAGCCCGTGTAAGAAATGATTACAACATAAAGTGCAGGGTGGTTGTGAATGGGTTCTACACATTTCTATCTTTTATCTGGCCACTGCTCAGTATCCTTTACTGAGTTTTCCAGGACTTGGTTGCAGACTTCATCCCTAGCTAACATTCTTCCCTAGTTGATCTTAACCAATCCCATTACTGACTACAGTCATCATTTTAGTCACTCAGAAGTATTTCTAGGTCCCAAACTCCCTCAAACACACCCAAACTTCATGTCTTGATTTTGAATGAGTATTTCAGATTTATCTGTTCATGGATGTATATCCAGTTGCTCAGGGCAAATACCTTGATATATTTGGTTTCCTTTCATACCTTGTGTCTATAGTCCTTAAGCAAATGCATATGATTCTACCTTAAAAATATATCCTAAGTCAGTGAGCACTTGTGACCACCGCCACTATCAGAACAGGTGACAGCAGTAGCTTATGATGGTTCTGTTTCTACTTTTGCTCTCCTGTAGTATAGTTTTCTTGCATAGCAGTCAGATTGAGCCTTAGAGGGCAAGTCAGGTTTTGTCACTTCCCTGTTATTCAGACTCCAGTAGTTTCCCTAGAAACCATGCCACACCTAGAATCCAAAATCTGGCCTTTGTGCCTGTATCAGGCCTAATTTCCTACCGTTTTCTCACTTGCTTACTGTACTCTGGCCACACTGAATGCTTTGCTGAGACTTTCACCCTCCTGGAAACTTTATGAGTGGAAAGCTTTCAATTCAACTGTTAAAAAGATTTTAAATTAAGGTCTTTGCTCCAGGTCATTATTTCAGTCCTTCCATGTTTTCTATGTGCGTTAGTTTTTACTCACTGGATACTTTTTTCTGAACACCTTTTTCTTACCTAGACTGTTAAACTTCAAGAGGGATAGGAAAATTTTGATCACTATCTCGTCTTTATTGAGGGAATTTTGAAATTATGGTGGTTGGACCTCATGGGTGGTGCTGATTACATTAGGTTTGTAGCTACAGAGTTACATTTTGATTTGACGAAGGAGTTTAAGGTAGAAAGGGAACTTAGTTTGGCTGATTCAGGCATCAGAGAAAAGTTGAGCAGAATGTGTTTAATTCAACGTTCTGACCCCCAAATTCATGACTATGGCCTTTTAAGTCAACTGCTTGACAGTTCGCTTGGGGGTGGGGTAGAGGGAAGTAACCAAACAGAGCAGAATCCCAGAGCTGGTTTTCCTAAGAACTCCAGCATTTGACAGCCGGTACTGGCCTAAAGAGCCTGCAAAGTACAGCGGCAATAATGGTAGAAAACTTAACGGAATCCCAGACAAAAATCTAAGAGGTCATGACTGAGGATGAGGAGGGTCAAGTGAGCTGAACAAGAAAGGTCACATTAGGACGTTATTTAAGAGGACTCAAAACTACGCGCACATCTTGGGAGCCAGTCATCTCGCATAACCAGGCTAATACTCAAAACCTGGCCCTGTCTGGGACCCGAGCTTGCCTCACGCAGTGACAAGCCATGCGGGTGCGACCATCTACTTATTCTGCCCTCCGTAGCCGCGGTATTTTAAATCTGACCTGAAAAGGCAAACGACACCCAGCATCACTGCTACAGCCCGCAGAGACTTAAACCGTACAGCCGCGGTTGCTACAGCTCCGCCCCGCGGGCTCTGACGTCATCACCCAGCGACTGGGTTGAAAAGGTCCCCTCTCGCCGTCGCCGCTCCCTTAGTGCGCCGGCGCACGCCCCGCCTTCAAGCCCGCGAGCGAGACGCGCGTCGCGATCTGGGAGCGCTGGCGGCCAGGCATCCGCTAGGCTGCGCCCGCCTCTTCCGCAAAAGCTCGGGGTCCCCACGTGCTTCCGCTTTGCTGCTGGCTGGAGTCCGCCGGGCTCGGGGCGCAGGTAGCCTTCACGGGATGGCGAGGGGCGGGTGCCGAGGTCGGCGTCGGCGTCCTTTTTGGGCCCGATGAGACTGGCTCCAGGACGAAGGCTTTGCGTTAGTGCTGGTGCCCGACACATGCCGATGGCCGCTCCATCAGGACTGCCGCCTCATCTGGGTGCTCTTAGATGACAGGCCCCTCTGCTTCTAAGCGCTCTTGGCGGGTAGCGTGACTTGATCGCTTCCCTCAAGGGGCTCTAGTTGGGGTGGAGTGGGGGAGGTTGAGTGGGTGTGTGACAACGCTTTCGGTTTCCGCGGAGCTTGTCCACAGTTCCTGATGGCAGCACCTGGCATTGAACAGAGACAATCTCATTTCATCCAGATCCTCCCAAGCTGTTAGCTACATCGCTGTGCTCATTCGTTTATACTCCGTATTCAGCAGGAACACTCAGGACTTTATTTTGTTTACCAGTGCACCTAGAATGATGCCTGGCGCATAGATAATATGATATTTGTTTGACTGATAGATGAATACTGAAAAATAACTATCTTTCTCTGCCATCAAGGCCTTCCTTATCCATTAAGCCTTCCTTGGCAACTGCAGCCCACAGTAGTCTCAGACTTTCACCTGTCTGTAACAATTAGTTTTACATCTAATTTTATCTGCCTTTAGGCAGATTATCCCTCATTTCTTTCTCTTAAATATTTTCCCTAAGGAAAATGAAAACTCTTTGAAGTCAGGACTTTATTTGGTACTACTTTAGGGACTCGCACAGTAACTAGAACAAAAAGCAATAATTGGTTGTTGGTTGATGTGGTAGGGTTTTTTGTGTGGCTGACAGCTGAGCTCACAAGCTGGTTGGTGAACTGGAAGCAGTTCAGACTTTGAAATCAGGAGGGAACCTGAATGTGAATCATGTCTCCCATCATTTTTCTTCCTTGGTGGTATTTGAGTATTTATAATGAGTCCTTTCTTTATAAAATAAGAGCCATTGGTTGTGATATAGTGTTTTATAGTAAGAAAGAACTGCTAAAATCCATGTTTGGATTGAGAGTTTAGGAAGACAGTACAGGATTAAGTTTCAGTTAATGAGCTTTGTGTGTAGAATGCAGCTAACACTGGAGAGTCTAAGTAACATGCCATTTCTATTTTTAATTGTAGAAATATAATTGATATTTCTGGTGTTTTTTGGTGTATCTATTATAATGATGCAATGTTCTAGCATATGTAATCACAATAACTTGAAATCTCTTTGTACAGGCTTAGGTATAGTTTTCCTTCCCTTGAGGAAGCAATCGTACGCATTCCATCGTAGTGATATTCATTGATTTCTTCTGATCTTGTTAGTAATATATGTGAATTAGAAAAAAAAAACCAAAACTCCCCAAAAGAACAAAATAAGAATCATCCATTACCTCACTGTCCATTAATAACTACATTTCAGTTTTTTAAAAATGTGTATATAATATATATATACATATACATATCTTGCCGTGTTATCCTCTAATAAGCATCTATATCCATATCCTTAGATAAATCTTGAAAGTGATTTTGAACAAACATTTTTGAAAACTTCCTTATTTTCCCATGTTTATGTCATAGGTTTTAATTCTTTTTTTTTTTTTTTAACATTGTTTCTGACTTTTAAAAAACTCCTCCAGAGGGGTGTGAATTATAGCTTTCCCTGCCTATGGGAACATTTTCTTCACCTTTCAAGCCTAAGTGAAGTGAAAGTTGCTCGGTTGTGTCCAATTCTTTGCCACCCCATGGACTACACAGTCCATGGAATTCTCTAGGTCAGAATACTGGAGTGGGTAGCCTTTCCCTTCTCCAGGGGATCTTCCCAACCCAGGGATCGAACTCAGGTTTCCTGCATTGCAGGTGGATTCTTTACCAGCTGAGCCACCAGGGAAGCCCAAGAATACTGGAGTGGGTAGCCTAACCTTTCTCCAGCAGATCTTGACCCAGGAATCAAACTGGGGTCTCCTGCACTGCAGGAGGATTCTCTACCTAATGAGCTATCAGGGAACCCCAAGGGGACGTACGCTGGGTCAACTATTTGGTAATGTTTTTAAGCTAAATCTTAAATGACTTATTATTAAGACTATCAAAACAGCTATTTCAAAACAATGTTATCAAGATGTCCTTAGCATTGTAATTAAGATTAAAAGCATGAAAATGTACAAAGGATATATAGCAAAGTCACACAGTTCTTTTAATCTATACATTTCTTGAGGTATTTTTAGAAGTTCTGTTTCCTGAATTTTTCTTCCTTCATCTCCTTTTTTTTCTGAGCCTCAGTCATGCTGTGATAGAGTCAGGTTACATGTTTGCAGTTACAAGCCTAAGTTTCCTCATATAAAAAATGAGGCTGATGTCCCCCTAGGAAGCTGTTTGAGGGTTAAAAAAATAATACTTCTAAATGTGCATAGTTCAGCTCCTGTCCCATAGGAGGCAGCCAGCTAATGGTTTTCACCCAGAACCTGGATGTTCATGTCCAGTCGTGTTTGCTTTCCTTCTGTTTTAGTGATAATTTTTCACCATGCATCGGAAGAAAGTGGATAACCGAATCCGGATTCTCATTGAGAATGGGGTAGCTGAGCGGCAAAGGTCTCTTTTTGTTGTGGTTGGAGATCGAGGGAAGGATCAGGTAAGACCTGGTAAATGCTTCCTGACTTTGTGTCCTGTTCCAGAGAGTCAGCATGTTATGGACCATCTCGGGTTTTACACATAATGACATTAAGGTCTCTTTGGTTTTCTTTAAATGAAATGCCTTGTGGGAACGTTCCTTTATTTCTTGAAAGTGATGAATACTCAGTCTTTGGAGTTATTAGCAGATAGGTTAACAGCTTTTGATACTGAGCACAAAAGTAAGTGTATGTGATCTGGTTTCTAGTCCCAACCTGGGCGCTGCTTGCCTTGTGGTCTTGGGCCTGGCCATCCCAGAGGTCTCTTTTGTCCCTGAGATTCTGTGGCTTTTTTCTTTGGCAGGTAGTCATACTCCATCACATGTTGTCCAAAGCAACTGTGAAAGCTCGGCCTTCGGTGCTATGGTGCTATAAGAAAGAGCTGGGCTTTAGCAGGTAAGTCATGCCCCTTTGAGTGTCCCGTCCCATTTCCCATCCCTGCTCCTTAGTTAAATGCCAGGAAATGCTTCTTTGACCTAGGTTTTAAAGGATTGTTGGTAAAAGTGCTGTCTCTGAGGACACTTCCCAGTAGAGAAAATAATAGAACTGATGTTCATTCTTCATTCCTGACAATAAATTTCAAAATCTTTTCATGCGTTTTTATGTTCCCAGCCCAGTTCCTTGCTTTCTGCGTGCCATTTTTCTTGCTAGTTTTCTCAGCTGATCGAGCTCACCTGATAATGCTGGTTCCACCTGATGCCTAACGCAGCAGCTTTTCTCTTCTTTTCAGAGCGCTTCTACTAGTGTGCTGTCTGACACTAATTGTTGTTTTAATTGTTGAACTTAAGACTTCTTATAGTAAATATGAGACCTCTAACACAAACATACTTAGGCACAAACGGGATCTATCGAAGTACAGTTGACCCTTGAACAGTGTGGGTTTGAACTGCAGGACTCCACTTATATGTGGATGTGTTTCGGTAGTAAGCTCTACAGTGCTCTGTGGTCGATTGAATTCTCTGATACAGAGGAGCTATGGTTACAGAGGGGCCGACTCTAAGTCAGACATAGGTTAACCCCCAGGTTTCTCAAGGGTCAGCAGTGTTCGGGTTAGCTCCTGAAGCCTGTGGGGGTGGGATTTCAGCCCTGCCTTGGGGGTGGTGTACAGCCGCAGTGCTGACACCCTGGTCCTTGCTCTGTCCCTCTTTGTGTCGTCCCTCGTGTCTGCTCTGTTCTTTCCCACCTCAGGACAGCTCTCTCCTTCTGTGGTCCCCATTGCAGAAATCGCCCTTGAGGTTTACGTGGTTTGGGTTCAACAATACAGAAATTCGTCTTTCTCCCATATTCTTCTGGAAAGATATCCAGCCCTGGGCCAGAGGCAATGGGGTGGGCCACCTGGTAGGAGCCTGGCAGTTCTACCTATGCCCGTATGTGGGGAGGAGTTTGGGGTGCGGGGTGCTGATCCTTGGCAGATACCCCACTATAGCCCCTCCTCAGAAACGCTCTCCTTTTACTCCGACCACCTTCCTAAGTGCTTCCCTCTCTCTGATCTCATCTCCCCCCACAACCCGTTCACCTGTGTGGTTCTGTCCTTGGGCCTCTTCCCCCTCCATTGTCCCCAGATGTAAAGTTTGTCTCTGGGGTGAGAAATGGTGGGAAATGGCAGCCCACTCCAATGTTCTTGCCTGGAGAATCTCAGGGACGGGGGAGCCTGGTGGGCTGCCGTCGAGGGTGCGTCTCCAGCCCCGGCTACTCTCTGCTCCAGTGAAACCCCTGCTCCCTCCTCCACTTGGGGTGCCACTTCACCTCTCTGTACTCACCTGTTGAGTTGCTCCCCTCGGGTGCTCCCCTTTGTTCAGGGCCTGCAGGAAGCTTTTCCTAAGGCCCTCAGACTTAGCGCATGGCCCCGCTGCCCTCTTTAGCCCTTGTGTCTTTGTACAGTGCTTGGCACCTTACCTTCTCTCTCCCTCAAGATGTGATCACTTGTCCACTGGTAAGTAAATTCATTTAGCAAGGAGGCCTCTTCTGCTTATCTTTATGTTTTCATATTTTCAAAGGATCTCCCATGTTTTACTAGGTGCTCAGTTACTATTTGTTGAGTGTATTGTAAACAGGCTCTAACATTCTAATTTTACTTAAGTACCAAAGGCTAAATTTGATTAGTTCTTATCCTTTGGTCTTTAAGAGACTTGATTCTGCTTAAAAGAAACTAGATTTTGAATTACATAGTTTTGCCTTTAAAAACATTACAAAAGCTTTATTGTAAGAATATGAAAAATACAGAAAAAATCACACAGGTGAAAATAAAAAGCTCCATATTTTCAATACTTAGGCATTGTTAGCATTTAGCTGTATATGCAGTATGTATTTTTAAGCTATAATTGGTATATTCTTTCATAATTGGGCAGGCAAGCATTTTTAATACAGATTGAGAATAAGGCCTGTTGCCTCTCAGCAGAATTATAAGTTTCTGGTGCTCTGATTCTCACTGCTGTACGCTTGGTAAATGTCAGAATGGCAATTCAGGGTGTTCTGGGCAGATTTGCCTTTCAACCTAACCCACCTGATCTCACTTTTAAAAAGATCCCTCCTGTGCCTCTTGTAGCTCTCCCAGCCCTGTCTAGATGTGGCAGATCATCAGGTTAAAGCTGGTGCTAAGTCACGGGCTGAGGAACTGGAGGCCCAGGGGGAAGGCCTTGGCCCTACTCTTCAGTTAGAAAACTGTGATAAAATTTTGGTCTGCTGTACCCCTTGGTTCTGGAGTGTTCTTGTTCTCTGTTTTCTCTGAAAGAAAGAGTTGGGACTTCCCTGGCGGTCCATTGGTTAAGACTTTGTCTTCTAGTGCAAGGGCTGTGGGTTCACAGCCTGTGGTCCAGGAGCTAGGATCCCATGTGCCTGGAGGCCAAAAAAACCAAAATGTAAAGCAGAAGCGGTATTGTAACCAATTCAGTAAAGACTTTAAAAACGGTCCACGGCAGAAAAAGTCTTAAAGAAGTTAACTGACACTTGGGTATTCAGAGATGTTTAGGACAAGAGAGTGGAGAAGGTGATGGCACCCCACTCCTGTACTCTTGCCTGGAAAATCCCATGGATGGAGGAGCCTGGTGGGCTGCAGTCCATGGGGTCGCTAAGAGTTGGACACAACTGAGCGACTTCACTTTCACTTTCATGCATTGGAGAAGGAAATGGCAGCCCACTCCAATGTTCTTGCCTGGAGAATCTCAGGGACGGGGGAGCCTGGTGGGCTGCCGTCGTGGGGTCGCACAGAGTCGGACACGACTGAAGCGACTTAGCAGCAGCAGCAGCAAGACAAGAGAGAAGTTTAAGGATGTCTGTGAGATGTCCAGATTCCATTCTAACCCGTGTATCCTCTGTCGGTGTTGTCTTAGATTAGAACTGCCGTTGAGAACTTGATCCAACCATCTGGGAAGAAAGTGGATAAATTCATTTAGGAAAAATGAATAAAGTAACCCACCATCATGATGCCTCTCCCAGGTTCTCTGGGAAGGAGTGCCGTGAAATTGAAGCATTGGCTTGAGACTGAGATAATGAGCCCACCAGGGTTTAGTTTCAAGATCTGGCTAAATGTGGGGTTTAGGGACTCCCATTACCCTTGTTAAGTGAAGTATCAAAATGGCAGGGTTCACAAACAGACTTATACTATCTTCCTCTGAAGCCCTTCTCTTCTAATGCTTCTCCAGTTTTTTGTTTTTTTTTTTAGCTTTAAAGCAAGGGAATTAGCCCTACGATTTCCAAGTTCCCTTCTAGCTCTGAAAGTCTTAAGTGGGTGATTGTTGAGTCTATTCCCTTCCCCCAACTCTAGCCTCTCCAGTTAACTGGCTCTCATGGGATTGGGGGTGGGGTGGGATGATTACAGTCATCGGAAGAAAAGAATGCGACAGCTGCAGAAAAAAATAAAGAACGGGACACTGAACATAAAGCAAGATGACCCCTTTGAACTCTTCGTAGCTGCCACCAACATTCGCTACTGCTACTACAACGAGACCCACAAGATCCTGGGCAACACGTTTGGCATGTGCATTCTCCAGGTGGGTGACTTCCCCCAGCCCGCAGCTGGGGGCACAGCACCGAGGGGTGCTCGGGCTGCCTGGGTACCCACGAGAACAGGTGTACAGGGAGGAGAGAAGATGCGTGCGTATTCCCCTCCCCGCAGGCTTTATCAGTGGAAGACTTGGCCATTTTCCCGAGGAACTTGATAACTCACCACCACGAAAAGAACATTTTCTATCTAAAGCAGCACTTGTCCAGAGATACCCAGACTGGTAGTGATGCTCCGTCATACCTGGGTCTAACCAGCTTGATAGAACACGGAGCTTTGCATGACCCTAGAACCCCAGACCTTGTTAGAACCAACTGAAGGCTTTTGTTTTATTAGAACTTACTGTCTTCTTAGAACTAACTGAAGACCAGACAGGAGTAGGACTTGTTTTAACTCACTGGGTACAGACCTGAGCACTCTTACATCCTGTCCAAAGTGCTTGACTGAATAACCAGCCCCCACAATCAACCTTCTAATTCTTAAAGTCCCCTCACTCCACTCCCCAACCCCCAAACCCCTAACTCCCCCGCCGCCACCCCGCTGCTGCAGAAAACTATCTGGTGAGTTTCTTCACTGGCGTATATTTTCTCTTGCCTGGCAAGTTCATAGATTGTTTCACATTTTTGTTTTGAGCTCTGGTGGTCTCTGTTTTATTCTTTGATACCTGTGATTTCATCGATTCCCCGCCTCTCCTGCCCCCGAAAGAAAACATTTAAGCACAAATCTCCACATTTAAGCTCAGGTTCCCACTGTTTCATCATGTATTTATTATATGCATGCACTGCTATAATTACATGTATTATAAAACATACCTTATAAAATATAAATTAAGAAATGAGATGGGAAATTCTGAATAGAAGCTCTGGTTTTTTCTTTCTGTAGTCCAGTGGGTTGTCCATGCATTGCTGGGTTACATACCACCTTGGAGGCTGAGGAGAGCGCTTCGCCTGTTCTCACCCCGTCACTGACTGCTAGGGAGTTGTTTCTGCTCCCCAGTTTCCAGATGCAGTGATGATGGCTCCTTTAGGCAGTGGCTCCCCCACGCGGCACAGTAGAGTTTTGTCAGTTTCTGCCTATGAACATAGCAGAAAATGAATGTGAGAGATTTCTGAAATTCATGTGAGAATCAGTGAAGACTGGAGAACTTCTTTCCAAATAAGATTTTATCAGGGATGATGGGAAACACTTTGACATATAAAACCAGATACACCTGTTCTAAATAAGTCCTAAATAAGGACTGTGTGTGTGTTTGGGGGTCCTGGTGAGTTGGTAGGTGGTATCATCTTGAGTTTGTACTTTAAAGCCCTCTTTGCCTCCTGGTTACGCTTCCCCACTGTGCTGTTTCCATCATCAGCTAGTTCTAAGGTCTCCTTCTTCCAGGATTTTGAAGCTTTGACTCCAAACTTGCTGGCCAGGACTGTAGAAACAGTGGAAGGTGGTGGGTTGGTGGTTATCCTCCTGCGGACCATGAACTCACTCAGGCAGTTGTACACAATGACCATGGTAAGTCCCTGTTTTTTTTAAACTTGATTGTGGGGGTTCAAGTTACTCTGTGTTTTTCTACTTTCTTTTAAGAATTCTTACTGAGCAACTCCAGTGGACAGTCAGCATCATCTCTGGGCTGGGAGCACTTTAACTGCAACTAAGGAAAAAGTGACTGCAGAGATGTCTCTCTGGCCCTGGGTGTGCTGGGGAATGTGAATTGTGCCCTTGCTCTCAGGCATTTGCAAATACTACACCAGCGAGATGCAGATAGGATGCAGCTATTGTGCAGTTAAATTTCTGAAGTAGTATTCCACAGAGAGCCACGCCAGGGCCTGCAGTGGTGCACTACGAAAAGGGGACCATGTCCTGGCGCCCTCCCCGCCCTCTCCCTAGTAGGTGATGAAGGAACACTGCCATCCCGCTCCCAGGTGGGCAGAAACTTTGACTCCAGGTGGTGGGGGCGGGGTGGGGGGATATTTTCTGCCCAAGCTGTGGACCTGGCTGTAAGTGAGAAGAATGGCCCCCTGGATGCACAGCTGGTCTCTGATTCATCGGCTCTGCCACGTGGGTGTCGTGTTCTGCGCAGCAGGTTTTGAATCATGTCCACGGCCAGCTGCTCGGGAACTGTTAGGATTGGCCTTGGGGTTTCGTGAGCTGCCTTCATCTGGTGAAATGGGCCTTCCTCAGATCTGGAGCCCGCTTCTTGTCGCCTCCCCCCACCCCGCTTCTCCTCACCCCAGCCCCTCTGGCCTCCTCAGAGGTCCTGAGATGTGCCCTCTCCCCTCAGCACACTCTCACCTGAGGGCCTTCCCACTGCCTCTTCTCACAGGAATGTCTGCTGGCTCCCTTGCTCACTGCAGTCCAGTCCCTGCCCACATACCACCTCCTCAGCGTGGCCCTCTCTCTCACCCTCTGTAGAATATGTGTTTCTCCCATCACTCCTCAGCCTGTTTTATTTGGCTTCAAGGCATGTTACGACCTCTGAAGTCAGACAGTACTTGCTTAGCATCTGGCTTCCTGTGCTCGTCTCCAGACTTCATCGGAGCAGGGACTGTTTTCCTCCCTGGTATATTCCTCGATCCTGGAAGAGGGCCTGGCCTTTAGTAGGCCCTCCTTAAAGTATCTGTGAACAAAGGTGTCTCTCTGTTCTCCCCCTGCTCTTATTTGGCCACCTGCTTAGCACCTCAGAGGGCCTTCCCTCACTGCCCTGTGCACGTAGTCCCCCTTCCCACCCACCCCATTAAGATGTGTATAAGAGACAGGACTGGTAGTGATGCTCCGTCATACCTGGGTCTAACCAGCTTGATAGAACACGGAGCTTTGCATGATTCTTATAGATGTGTATAAGAGACAGCCCCATTAGCTGTCACTACACCCTGTTGTTCATTCGTAGCATTTGCCAAAATATCTACTGACTTGTCCCCATCCAACCATTTGATGATAAGCTTCATGAGAGTAGGGGTCACGCTTTACCAAGCTCCAGTGTGAACCCCTCACGTCTGGTGTTGACATGTGCATTTTGTTGAGCAAATGAATATATTTTGAGATGCTAGATAAAATGTGGAAAAGCTAAAGATGAAGTGAGGGGATGTTTGTTGTGATGAGAAACCCTGCAGTTAGCGTCTGATTCCAACTCCAGCAAATTGCATTCAGCCAGGTTAGCACAGCAGGTTAGGTAGGGGTGGATTTCGATTCTAGCAGCATCGCTGGTGCCTCTTTTATCCCAGAGCTGCTTGCTCTCTGGATGCTGAGCCTCAGTGCCATTAGCCTCTACTAATGGACGGTGTCTCTTTTAGGACGTGCATTCAAGATACAGGACAGAGGCCCATCAGGATGTGGTGGGAAGATTTAACGAGAGGTCAGTCTGAGCACCTTTTCCACTTCCTCACCTGTGGGAGCCACGGGGGTGGGTTGGGGGGCGCGCACATTTTTGTCTTGGACACGGCTGAAAGCCGTGCTCTCTGTGAGGGAAGGTGGTGCAGGAGCCCCAGACGGTGAGGTCCCCAGTCACAGCGGTAGTCGTGCAGCTCACTGGAAGCGGTAGCGTGAGTGGAAGGCTGGGGCCTGGCTTCCGCCTTGCTTCTGGTCCTCACCAAGGCGCTGTCCGCTCTGGCTCTTCGCCTGCGCAGCTGTCAGAGGGGTAATTTGTCTGGATCCCTGTTTCCCCAGATGTGTTTCACAGAACACTGGTGTTTAAGAGGGATCTTATGACAAAAGGGTTTTCTGGCCCACTATGTCTGGGAAATGGCTGATATAGTTTTTCCTTTCTGAAGAATCATGTGAGCCTGTTGTAGCTTCTGAAAAGTCTCACAGCACGAGGGACCCCAGTTTATTTGACCCAGAGCCCCATTTAGGGAATACCAGTTAGCAACTTTTGACAGCTTTAAGAAGGAAGAAGCCATGGCCTAGAGCAGTGGTTCTCAACCTGAGCAGTCTTGCCCTGGGGAGACTTGGCAGTATCTGGAGACACTTGGATAGTCAGGACCTGGCTGGGTGGGGCGGGGTGGGGGGTATTGGAAGGTCCAGGCCAATGATGCTGCTAAAAAGCTGAAAAGGGGCCAAAAACCACCACCACCACCCCCTAAGAAAAATGATCTGGTCCACAGTGTCAGTACTACTGCAGTTTAGGAATCTTGGCCTGGGTGAATGGGGTGGCCTGGTTTCAACCCCTCTGAAGCTGCTCAGTAGAAGGTGTGGGTCTGGAAGTCACCTGGTGCTGCCGGATGGGAGTGAAGCCTGTGATATTGTGGGGAGGCCCTTTTCTTGCAGCTGTGGGACAAGCTTGGATTTTACAGCCAAACACATGTTTTTCTACACGCAGAAATGTTTGTGCACTATAGCTAAAGGGAGCTGTCCTCTCCACCCTTTTCTTTATTTTTCCCTCCCTGTGGCAGAACGGTGTCCATCTGTGTGTGTGTGTTTGCCTCTGTGGTTGGTGAGAATACGTGGGGTGGCTTTGGGGTTCCCAGCTCAAGGAGACACCTAGTGCTAAAGCGTGAACCTGGGAGGATGTGGGAAGGGCCAGGGGACCCGGAGCTGAGGGGCTCTGCACAGAAAGAGCACTCATCATCAGTCTCTCAAGAGAGCTCCCCGTACCAGGTCTCTGCAAACCATGTTCAGGTGCCTTGTAAGGGAGGCGGGAATCATCCAGCCCTGCTCTACAGACGATGCTGTAGAGACGTGGGCTGGATAATTTTCCTAAAGAAAAGCCCTTCCTTGTGTTGATGTTGCCCCCAGCACCTCACGACGGTGGTTTTGCTCCTCAGGTTTATTCTTTCTCTGGCCTCGTGTAAGAAGTGTCTTGTCATCGATGACCAGCTCAACATCCTGCCCATCTCCTCCCACGCCGCCAGCATTGAGGCCCTGCCTCCCCAGACGCCGGTGAGCTGCCAGGGTCCGGGAATCTGGGGGAGGCTGTGTTTCCTGGGCTGACCCTCCGACAGCAGTGGTGAACCTTCTCCTCCTCCTCTCTGGTAGGATGAGAGTCTCGGTCCCTCTGATCTGGAGCTGAAGGAGCTGAAGGAGAGCTTGCAGGACACCCAGCCTGTGGGTGTGTTGGTGGACTGCTGCAAGACCCTCGACCAGGTGAGCATGTGTTCAGAACACCCCCCAATCCCTGTCTGAACCACACAGAGGGAAAAGACAGTGAGCAGAAGCCAAGTTAGGATGAGGCTTGGCTCCTCTGTGGGGCAGGGGCCTTTTCTGTTGCTCACACTTGGGCACGCAGCACCAGGATAGCATAGAAGTCTGGGATTGCCCCCGCCTCCTCCCCCTTGTTTGTAGCTGTTGTTCAGGGAGCTGGGGTCGGGAGGAGATGGGTTACGTTTAAAGAGGAACCCCCCCAGCACAGGCTGATGGACCTGCGTCCTTGCATTCTCACTGAGTTTTGATGACATAAGGTTTTTGCTTATGCCTTGTTCTTAAGTGAGGAGAGCTGGAGGCACCTAGTACTCAGCCCCGCTCCAGTGTGAGTGCTGAGGAGGGCCCTGTGATGAGGGTACCCGGTCCACCTGGTCTCTGGGAGGCTGGGAGGGAGCTTCCAAGATGCATTTCTGTGCTCCCGCAAGTGACCAGGGCTGGTAAACCTGGCTTCTCCGGTGGTTCTTGGATGGTGATGGGAGCTGAATAGACACGGCCCAGAGACCTGCAAGCTGTCAGATGTGTTCAGAGTTCTGGTCCAGCCTGAGCAGACAAGCAGCACAGGCCTGTCAGCACTAGGCTGTTCCCTCATGATGGAAAACAGCTGCAGTGACGCCGCCCACTTGGGGCTGAATCCCAACAGGCTGGTTTCCCTTTTCTTTCTGGAAATAAAATCACCAGCTACGCAGTGCTCTCTGCGGCCCAGGCTGCAGGCTCCAGGTTGCTTTTCAGCTACTTCCTGGTACCTTCTTTATCATCAGAGAGGGGGAGTGAGAGAGAGGATGGGGAGAGGGCAGGAGTGACCACGACCGGCAGCCCCCCTCCCTGCTCCTGGCGCCCCCGCCCTCCGTGCCGCTCTTCTTGTCTCCCCGTGGGCACCTTCTACGTTCACGGCGGGGCAGTGACACTTGGGCCCAGGCAGGAGGAAGGGGAGGGCCTTAAGGAAGCTCAAGTCTCTTCAGCTGGAAACAGAGCGGATCCAGGTCCTACTCACCTTAACCTGGCCTTTGCTGAACCCCGTATAATATCCTTTTCTTGTTTGCTCTAGAGTAGAGAAGTGAAGCACTCTGATAAAATGTACATGGAAAAATCTGTGAACATAATAAAAGGGTATGAAATTTGGACTAAAAAGTGTACTCTAAAATAATATTCTAAAATAAATGAAAAACCAGTCCAAAAAAGCAGATTAATTTACAAACAAAATAGATAGCCAGTAATTATATTGATTTGAAAAAGGTGCCTGCTTTCTCTCATAACTGAAGTAACACAAATTGAAACAATGATCCTAAGTTCCCATTTCAGGTTCGTCAAGACTTACACGTTTAGCAGTACCCCGTGCTGGCAAGTGTGGGGAGAGAGCAGATTAGCTAAGATAGTGGTCATCAGACCCTCCTGTTCCACAGCCTCTCGCTCTCGCCCCACGTTTTGTAAACACGTGGTTATGTAACAGCTGAGCTCACTCCCAGCACTGCACATGTGCATCATGGTGTATCTGCTTGGCCACAGGCCACTTTTGCTCTGTAAACATACATAAGCTTGCAGATGGCAGTGGCAACCCACTCCACTACTCTTGCCTGGAAAATCCCATGGTGGGAGGAGCCTGGTAGGCTGCAGTCCATGGGGTCGCTAAGAGTCGGACATGACTGAGCGACTTCACTTTCACTTTTCACTTTCATGCATTGGAGAAGGAAATGGCAGCCACTCCAGTGTTCTTGCCTGGAGAATCCCAGGGACGGGGGAGCCTGGTGGGCTGCCGTCTGTGTGGTTGCGCAGAGTCGGACATGACTGACGCAACTTAGCAGCCGCAGCATACATAAGCTCCACCTGAAAAGCCCTTGCCACTCCGTCGCGTCTGCATTATGGCTGTCTTATGGCTGTGTCCACTGGGTCAGCCAGGAGAGGAGAGCGCGGCAAGTCTGCTGCTGCAGCTGCTGTGCCAGTCAGAAGAGAAGAAACGTATCTGCAGTTCCTGTGACTCCCTGAGTTTTCTTCCAGCTTCCCTGCTCACGCCTTGCCTGCCGCGGGTTCAGCACACAGTGTGAACAGTGAGACAGTTGGCGCAGTTGGCAGGATTAGACAGCAAGACAGCAAGGCTGCAGAGAAGAAGGCCTTTCATACCTGGGGGGGCTTCTGCAACCTGGCATGAGCTTATGTTTTAATGCACACGTCCTCTCACCCAGCGGCTCTTCTCCTGGAAATGTATTCTGGGGATGATGCCCACTGCTGTATCTGTAAAAATGGTGGCAGGACGCAGCGGTGGCTTTGGCCAGAGCGGTGGAGGAAGAGGATAGTGAGGAATGTGGGATTTTCACGTTTTGAAGGACAGGATTTTTTGATGAATCGGGCATGAGGAGAAAATGGAGGCGATTTTTGGTCTGAACAGTTGGGCACTAGCTGAGCTGGGGAAGATGGTAGGTGGAGGAGGACTGGGAGACATGAGGTGTTGAGCGTGAGACGGGTAGCAGACGTAGAGGGCGCAGTTGGGTGTGTGGAAGAGTCTGATGTGGGGAGAGGTCTGGATGGAGATGTGAACTGGGGGTTGTCAGCATCTGGTTGGTGTTCAAAGCCTGGAGACTGAGAGGAGATGATCACGGGAGTAAAAGTCTAGGTGCTGGTCGGTGAGAGCGGCCCCCTGTCCCCTGCTCCCCCCAACTCCAGTTCAGCCTCAGCATCAGCCTGGCTTTGAGGTGATGGTAGTTCGTGGCTGGACCTCGGCCTTTCTCACAGCTCACCCAGTATGCTTCTCTTTCCACAGGCCAAAGCTGTCTTGAAATTCATTGAGGGGATCTCAGAAAAGACCCTGAGGAGTACTGTTGCGCTCACGGCTGCCCGAGGAAGGGGGAAGTCTGCAGCCCTGGGCCTGGCTATTGCTGGGGCGGTGGCTTTCGGGTAAGGGGGATCCCGGGCTTCAGGCACCCTGAGCTCTGCGGGAGCCGTGTGCAGGACGAGGGGTCGGGGGCTGCTCCCGGTGTAAGCGAGCTTCTGAGTGATTTCTCTAGATCCTGGGCACCTGTCTAGAGAGAGCAGGTGTCCCTGGGGGCTCAGTGGTAAAGCATCCACTTGCCAGGGCAGGAGATGCGGGTTCAGTCCCTGGGTTGGGAAGAGCCCCTGGAGAAGGAAATGGCAACCCACTCCAGTGTTCTTGCCTGCAAAATCCCAGAGGAGCCTGGCGGGCTACCGTCCATGGGGTCACAAAAGAGTTGGATACAACTTAGTGACTTGTTCAGTTGCTAAGTCGTGTTCAACTCTTTGCGACCCCATGGACTGCAGCACGCCAGGCTTCCCTGTCCTTCACAACCTCCCAGAGTTTGCTCACACCCATCTCCATTGGGTTGATGATGCCATCCAGCCATCTCATCCTCTGTCTCCACCCCCTTCTCCTCCTGCCCTCAGTCTTTCTCTCAGTCTTTCCCCGCGTCAACTTAGTGACTAAACAGAAACAGCCAGAAAGAGCAGTGCTGTTATCCCTAGATCCCACAGGTACACGCATGTGTGTCCTGGCACACAGATACCAGGGCCTTTGTGATAACTATTTAGAGTTGAACAAACACGCAAGAGCAAAGAAATGGTGGTAAGGAACTTCAAAGCTCTCAGGAAATGAGCCTGTGTATGACCAGCTTTGCTGACTGAGAAAAATGCAGGTTTGTCATTTTGATGATTTGATCAATAGAAAATCTTGTTTGCATTGAGGAGCTGCCTTTGAGTGTGACATCACTTGCCATCCTTTTGTCCTGGACAGAAGATTTATGCAGCTGCCGGGAGAGCATGTGCTTACAGCTTCACAGATACAAATAAAGGACTGTAGGATTTACCGTGTCCTATATGCATGATCTTCCTTGGTGCTCCTGAGAGCAGCGTTAGTGTTTCTCAGATGATAAGCCCAGGCTCGGGGAGTGTCAGTGACTCACCCAGGGTCTCCCCAAGTCAGGGCTGGTTGTGCTGGGACTGGACTTGGCTCCTGACTTGGTTACCCTGGCTGCTCTAGTGGTGCCACCTGGCCCTCTGCCTTTAGCATCCTTAATACTGAACAAGGATCCCTCCGAGGCTCACGGTGGCCTTCGCCTGCTCACGATGGAGCGCTTTGGCTTCATGATTTGAAAACGTCTCAGCATAGCTAGTGATGAGAGTGAAACCCTCTCCGGGCCAGGGGTACAGGCCTGGGGAGCCGTGTGCCGTCTCTGATGCTGAGGGAGCGATCTCCAGAGCACCCTCTTGTTTAGTTGCTAAGTTGTGTCTGACTCACTAAGTTGTATGCGACCTCATGGACTGCAGCACACCAGGCTCCTCTGTCCTCCCCTGTCTCCTGGAGTTTGCTCAAGTTCATGTCCATTGAGTCGGTGATTCTCTCTAACCATCTCATCCTCTGCCGCCCTCTCTTTCCTTTTGCCTTCAATCTTTCCCAACATCAGGGTCTTTTCCAGTGAGTCAGCTCCTCGCATCAGGTGGCCAAAATATTGGTGCTTCAGCATCAGTCCTTCTAATGCGTATTCAGGGTTGATTTCCTTTAGGACTGACGGGCTGGATCTCCTTACAGTCCAGGGGACTCTCAGGAGTCTTTTGCAGGACCACAGTTTGAAAGCCTTGTGCCCTCAGCAGTGTGCTTTCATGGATGCTGGTAGCTAATTGCTGGGGCATGCTTCCTTCAAATTGGCAACTTGTTTTCATTAGTTTGGGAGCAAAAATACCCTCAGGTCTGGAGCTGTTTTACTTTTCCTCCTCAAAATATGTGTCCTGATTTTTTTATCCCCCACCACTGTCTCTTATTATCACCTGTGTAACAGGGGCAAACAAAAATATATTTTTTTTAAATTCTCTTAACATTTCTTCAATTTCCTAATTACTTAAAAGCTAAAAAATTCTCCTTTTGTTCAACAGGTACTCCAATATCTTTGTTACCTCCCCGAGCCCGGATAACCTCCACACTCTGTTTGAATTTGTGTTTAAAGGATTTGATGCTCTGCAGTATCAGGTAGGAAGTTAGGATAAGAGCTTATTTTGATTCCATGCTGAGTATAAATACAGGTGAAGTCTGTAGAATGCAAACTTTTTTTCGTTTCGAAAGGTTGTTTCTGACGTTTGGTATTGGTTTGGCTCTTTCCCCGTCAGGAGCATCTGGATTACGAGATCATTCAGTCTCTAAATCCTGAATTTAACAAAGCAGTGATTAGAGTGAACGTGTTCCGGGAACACAGGCAGACCATTCAGGTGAGGCTTGTTCCAAATCCTGCCACGTGGGGCCAGCGTCCTACTGTGTATAAATGCTCTAAGATGTCTCCTTTTATAGCTGTTTTATGTGATGTGTAATTGCGTGTCTTTTAGACACTGTTGTTGCCTTACAGTAAACCTGTTCCATATTTTCAGCCTCTTCTAAAGAAAAACATTCAAGCAAACTAACAAATGTATGTACGCCAGATCGAAAAGTTGTAGTTTTGTCCCTTGAAAACTGAGTGAGTATGCTAACAGCTAAGAGAAATGGAATCATTTTCTCTGACATCATTTCTAATTCTGCTTAGTTACAGCAGGTTTTGAAACGATGCATCTATAGCTAGAACAATAACCTTAGCATTTGAAAGAAGAAAAGGTCTTTGTGAGATGTACTCTGAATCTTTGTGATTTAGCCAGTGGCCTACTTTCCTTTTTAAACAGTGTTTCCCCGAAAGCTCTATAAATCTCCTGTACTTTGTAAGCCTGAATGGTCTGTACTTGTCCAAAGGCTACAATTTTGTTAAATCATGACAGGCTTGCAGAAGGGATGGGGCCCCATGGGCTCCTAATGGAGTAGGTCTATTGAGTATTTTTTGGAGCTGGGCTGGGGTGGGAAGTGGGCCAGGTAAACGTGGCAGGTTACACCCTTGACCTTTGTGTATACGTCTGTCAAGGAGGTATACCTTTCATCAAAGATCTAGGCTATAAATAATGTTAAGTGCTCATGCCTTTTCCCTCAAGGACTGTAATTTTTTTTCTTGCTTAGTCTCTAGACTGTTCTTTCTGTAATTTCTTCCTACTTTGGTCTGGTTCTCTCAGCTTCAAGGAGGAAAGGCCAGTGTTGGGGTAGGGGTGAGGGGCAGGCTGCAGGCAGTGAGAATACAGAGATTTGTAGAAACTTAAGAGAAATACACAAACCAAAGAAGGGAAGCCTTTCCCTGCAGTGCCTGGTTCAGCCCTCGCTGCTCCTGGGGTCTGCATCAGAGATCCTCTCGTATTACCAGAGTCGTTTTGTCTCCAGGCTGGAGTTGAAGTGCAGAAGAGGTGACCTGACTTTATGAGGCTACATTTGTGTCCCTTTGAGGCCTCTTCTTGTTGGAAATTGAGATATAGAAGAATATTAGGTCTAAAGTCAGCTCCTCCTCTCCAGGGTCTGCTGCTTTTATGAGGTGCTTGTTTAGTTCTTCTCTGTAAAAATCCAAGACATGGGGCCCCATTGAGGGCGTGTATCCTACTGTTGGAAATGAGTGGGGTCTCTGCCTCTTTGATCCCTCAACTTCTTGCAAAACAGTTACAAAATCTTATTTGTAATGAAATACTTCAAACTACAGAAAAGCACAGAGACCAATGTAACATAATACTGAGGTGCCCAGCACTCAAGCCTAAGAAATGCTGGCATTTTGCTGCTTGCTGTGTTTGTTTCATATCTTAAAAGCCATTTATATTTTTGTTTTAAAGATCTAAAACCTCAGTGTGGAAGTCCCTCTTGTACCCTTGCCCATCCGTTCCCTTCTGTCACTCCCCTTAGATAACTCTGCTCTGAGCTTGTGTATCTCCTTTCAATTCATGTGTTTATATTTCCCTGCATAATTATGTATCCATAAATGGTAGCATACCGTACTCGTCCTTTTTCAGCTTGCCTTTTTTCACTCAACATTTGTTTTCGGGTTTGTCCAGATTGAAGCTTGAGATCTGATTTTTAAGTACTATGTGAGTACATTACAGTTTATATGTGTCTAGAATTGGAATTGTTGGGTTTTAGAATATGCATAGATTTCCATCTTTCTTGGATTTTGCCAAATTCTCCTTTCAAGTGTTTGTGCGGAATTACCTTCACCCCAGCACTTTCTTGAGTTCTTGTTTCCCCATGTCCTCACAAACAGTGGTATTTTACTGCTAATTAAATTTTGCTCGCATGCATAGGAAGTAGGATCTCCTTGTTGTCTTCAGCATTGTGCTAATTACTAGTGAGGTTGAATACTGTTGTTGATGTTAATTGGCTCTTCAGGTTTCCTCTCCTATAAAATACCTCTTCGTGGTCTTTTGCAAACTTGAAAGAAGCAGGTACCCCTGGAGGAACTAAAGAGGTTGTTGATGCGTGTAAGGGGGCCAAGTTCGTGGCGAGTTGTGACAGGCTAATAATACAAATGTGTGAGCACTAGGAAGACTAAGTCTTAGAAGTGTCCCCACCAGTGCAGGAAGAACTGGGCTTAGTAGTGACGGTGTCACAGCAGGACATATAGTACGCGGCGTGTCGGAGATGCCTGGGAAACCTGAAGTCTTCCGCTTCAGCCATCGCTGGGGCCAAGCTTGCCTCTGGCCAACAGGTCAGAGTGAGGCAGGGGGAAGCATGAG
Organism: Cephalophus harveyi; assembly: GCA_006410635.1. NCBI lineage: Eukaryota > Metazoa > Chordata > Mammalia > Artiodactyla > Bovidae > Cephalophus > Cephalophus harveyi. Next base: position 340,087 of record SJYT01058419.1, on the reverse strand, counting down.
AAAGAGGGGAGAGAAAGGAAATGGAGGCATCACCTGTCACTTGCTGGGTCCTAGGCAGAGCATTGGTGCAGACTTACTTAATTTTACCTAATTTACCTAATTTTTTTCTCAAGCAGCCACCAGTATTTCCTCCATTTTCTGGCAAGGAATCTGAGGCTCTGCGAGGAAGGGCCGCACAGTCAGTGTTGAACTGTTAGGCCCCAGGCGTCTGACTCTAAGCTGTCCCTGCTTTGTCCTACCAGGGAAGGAAGAATGAGAGAAAGAAGACAGAGGACGGGGAGAGGGGAAGGAGAGGGCCTTTATGAGGACTCACCAGCGATTGCAGCCATGGTATCAGGCGGCCAAGCTAACAATGTGCGTTTTCCCTTCCTGTAGTACATACATCCTGCAGATGCTGTGAAACTTGGCCAGGCTGAGCTCGTTGTGATTGATGAAGCTGCTGCCATCCCCCTTCCCCTGGTGAAGAGTCTTCTGGGCCCCTACCTTGTTTTCATGGCATCCACCATCAATGGGTGAGCCCCGGGGGCAGGACCCGTTGCCCCCTTTACAGGGTGTTGTCAGTTAGGTGGGATTTAGTGAACGTGACCTGGGCCTGGGTGGATAGGGCTGATTCCTAAAGTTGGAGTCTTTGGGCCCGCTTCACTCTCTCATCGGCCTTCTCCTTTACCTTTTCATAGTAAACTATAGCTCCCTCTGGTGTGAGCTATAGCCCACCAGAACAGGCAACACCAGACTGAGGAATTTCATCATCCAGTTGATGAATGTCTCCTGTCTAGGTCTGACCAGGTTCTAGGGAGCACATGGATGGCAATACCAATGTCTTGGGCTTCCCAGGTGCCGCTAGCGGTAAAGAACCCGCCTGCCAGTGCAGGAGATATAAGAGACTTAGGTTCGATCCCTGGGTTGGGAAGATTCCCTGGAGGAGGGCATGGCAACCCACTCTAGTATTCTTGCCTGGAGAATCCCATGGACAGAGGAGCCTGGTGGGCTGCAGTCCATAGGGACACAAAGAGTCAGACATGACCAAAGCGACTTAGCACATGCACGCACCCATGTCTTATCCCCTAGAATTATTGGAAAATGTAGTATTAAAGTAACTGTAATTATCATAAGAAAGCAGACTCAAGAGCTTTTTCAAAATTTTGAAATATTTAGTTGTTTGCTAAGGAAAAGTGAAAAAGGGAAGGTAAGCAAAAAGAAATCCAGCGATCTGACTCTCTAGAGATAGCTTGTTAGAATTTTGGTGTACATTTATTTTACTTTTTCATTTTGAATAAGAACATAAACATAGTTTCCATAATGTTTTGCATTTGCTTTTTCATGTAAAAATATACTGGAAATTCTTTGGTGGTTCAGTGGTTAGGAATCTGAACTTCCTCTGCTGGTGGCCTGGGTTTGATCCCTGGTCAAGGAGCCAAGATCCCACAAACTACTCAGTGTGGCCAGAAAAAAAAAGAATATACTGTGAAGTCTGCCCAGGTCAATGTGTACTTGCCTTCATTGTTGATTTCTATATGGAAGTCACATTTTGAAGAAATAGTTCTATATTTTAGATTTATTATTTGACTGCTTTACTTACACTGAAAATAGTTAAATAAGATGGATTTTACTTTTTCTGGTAACATCTTTATTGAGATATTATTCACCCACTATACAATTTACTCATTATATTCATAGAGTTGCGCAGCCATCACAATTTAGAACATTTTCATTTTCCTGGAAAGAAACCCCATACCCTTTAATTATCATCCTCCAATTCCTTCCTTTTCCTCAGTTCTAGGGAATCACTACTCAGCTTTCTGTATGTATGGATTTGCCTAGCCTGACTCTTGATATTGATATAAGTGGAATCTTTGAATGTGTGGTCTTTGTGATTGGCTTCTTTCGCTAACCATAATGTTTGCTAGGTTCTTCCATGTAGCTTATATCAGTACTTCATTCCTTTTCTTGGCCAAATAACATTCCGGTGTGTGCTTATGCACATCTTGTTTTTCCATCCGTCTGTTGACGATCAGTTGTTTCTCTTTGTCTAGTACAGTGCTGCTGTGAACATTCACGTGCAGGCTTTGTGTAGACACATTTTCTCTTCTCTTGCGGGTATACCTAGAAGTCAAACTAGTGGGTCAGATGGTAACTTTCTAACTGAAGAACTGCCAGATTGTTTTCCAAAGCAACAATACCATTTTACATTCCCAGCAGCAGTGTGTAAGGGTTCCATATCTTTGCTAACATTTATATGTCCTTTTTGACTATAGCCGTCCTAGTGAGCATGAAATGGTGTCTCAAGTGATCTTCATCTACATGTCCCTGTTAGTTGACTGATGTGGGGCGTCCTATCATGTGATTTTTGGCCATAGTGTATCTTCTTTGGAGAAGTATCTATTCAGGTCCTCTGTTCATTTTTCTAATTGAAAATTAGAAAAATTTTCTAGTTTATCTCCTCTTTCAAGGGAAAGTAGTCATGAAAAAAATTACTTAGATGGTGGATTTGTTTAATCTTGATTTTTCCAAACTGGAAATGCTCTCAGTTTATCTTTCAACCATGCAGCTTCTCGTTCATCGACCATTCATCTTTGTTCCAGTTCCATTATACTAAAGGCTTTGTCCTGTCATCTTTTTGGTCGTTGTTTTCTAGTTCGTAGTACAGCCCTGTGAGCTGTGTACACTAATCCCTTTTTGAGGCGGAGGCTGAGAGATGTTGAGTTCCTGGCCCAGAGGTACTAAACGGGTATGCCAGGACTTGAGCCCAGGCCTGGATGGGTCAGAGCTGAGCCACCATGTAACCCAGCTTCCTCTGGGCGTGCACATGCCCTGCTGGAAGTGCAGAGGTGAAGGGCTGTTCCCAGCAAGCAGGCGTCTGGGGTTTCATCAGGTCGATCCCCTCCTGGAGAGGTGATTTGGCACCTCGAGCCTAACTGCCTTTGCTTTTTCTCCTAGCTACGAGGGCACTGGCCGGTCCCTGTCCCTCAAGCTAATTCAGCAGCTCCGCCAACAGAGTGCCCAGAGCCAGGTCAGCACCACCGCGGAGAACAAGACCACGGCGACGGCCAGGCTGGCATCAGGTACGCCCGGAGCCCTGGATGGGCCTGTGGTGCACAGCAAGTCACTTCACACTCTTCCTGGACCCTCCCCGTCGTGACACTGTGGGTGATAGCAGGCCTTCTGACGATCAGGCAGAGAGGCTGAGTCCCCAGGAGATGAAGCTGCTTTTCTCTGAGGAACGGCAAACTGGTGACCAGACGGGAGGCTGACCTGGGCCTTCTGGCGACTGGATTCCTGTTTGTCACCATCTCGGGGCATTGCTTGCCTTGACGTAGAGAGACCTTTGGGGATTGGTGTCCAGACAAGTTGAACATCCACTGGAACAATTTAAAACCACTCAATTTAAATTCTTGAGCCATATTTATGTGGGTACCACATGACAGAGATAAAGTAGAACATTTGCCTTGATCTCCTGGACAAAATGTATTTAGTCTTGCATGTATTTTGAACAGTGCGAACCCTGCACGAGGTTTCCCTGCAGGAGTCGATCCGATACGCCCCTGGGGACGCTGTGGAGAAGTGGCTGAACGACCTGCTGTGCCTGGATTGCCTCAACATCACTCGGATTGTCTCCGGCTGCCCCTTGCCTGAAGCCTGTGAGCTGTATCCTCCTGGGTTCCATTCGTCCTGTGAAAGGGAGAGGGGATGATGGGAGAGTTAAACTGAAGGTTCTGGCCCTTTGCCTCACAGGCTGCTGCTCTGGGAAGAGGAGAAGGTGGAATGTTCTCTATTTTCTTTCTCTTCCTTCCCTGATATGTTTCTGCTTAGAACCAGGGCCTGCTGTTCCCAGGCTGAGGGAACCCACATATCCAGGTTGTCCTTGGAAGTAGCGTGTCTTGTTCGGGGCTCTCTTTGATATGTTTTGGTTGCTTAACCTCAAATCCAGCTACTATGTTAATAGAGATACCCTCTTTTGCTACCATAAGGCCTCCGAGGTTTTCCTCCAACGGCTTATGGCTCTCTACGTGGCTTCTCATTACAAGGTAACTGAAACCAGCCCTCAAATGGACTTCAGCAGTGAATTCCAGCTCTTGGCAGTGCCTTTTTACTTGACTTTTTGCATCTTTTGTTACCCAGTGGCTCAGGTGACCATTCCACTGGGACTAGAATGTCCTGATGTTGGCAGGGGCCAGGGCTTCTACTTCAGGGTTGCATTTCCCATTGTTCAGGCTTGTCTTTTGCTCCAGCTTTGTATACGGAGCATGGGATTTCTGCATGTAGCTGTGTGTGTGGTGGCTGGAGAGGGTGGTAAGTTTTGCCCATTTTAAAAGGGGTACTTATATTTCTTGCCAGTTGGCTGAATGGATGGGCTGAGATGACATAGCAGTTGTAATCTGGGGGGTACTCTGTGACCTGAGACCAGCCTTTCACCCCCGGCTATTTTTAGGGATCAGTGAATGAGAATTTAGAATTTTTGGAAGTCTTAAAAACTAAAAAGATAACATTGGAAAGGACACTTTGTGTGTGTCTAGGTAGCATTTTTATGAATAATAGCCTTTAATAGAAGGCTGAAGTGTTGGTGTTGGAAGCCCTGAGAGGTTTTCCTAAAATAGCAGCCTCTTCTCAGGAGGAGCTTCACTTCCCAGCCGTGAGGTGTGTAGTGCTGACTAAGCAGTTCTCCGCCCCGGCTCTGCAGCCTCAGCGCTCCTGGTGAGGTGACAGCAAACACAGGGGGCTCGTCCCACTGAGGCCCTTATGGAGAGTGTCAGGCTGCCCAGCCGAGATGCTGGCATGTGCTTTCCTGGGTTTCAGCACTTCACTTGGCTTCGGGGAAGGCAGTTCTCCAGTCGTGATTCTGGAGTAGCCGCTCGAATAAGGACGGGATGAGGAGTGGTTCTCACTGACCGTGTTTGTGCTCCACAGAACTCTCCCAACGACCTTCAGATGCTTTCTGATGCCCCTGCTCACCATCTCTTCTGCCTCCTGCCTCCTGTGCCTCCCACCCAGAATGCCCTTCCAGAAGTGCTTGCCGTCATCCAGGTACAGAAGCTGAGGTGTCCTTGTGGCATCGATTTGGGAACCGCTTAGGCAGTCAAGGATTAGTGGCTCAGTAACGGGAGTGCCGAAGCTGTTGATTCTTGAGCTGGAGCCAAATGACTGGGTGTATCCAGACAGGCAGTTAGGGTGCAAAGGAAACCACCACCCTAACACACACCCAAAGCCTCACTGTTCGCGGATGGCTGAAAGGCAGAACTGGCTTTGCATATTTTGACTTACAGCTCCTGAAACAGAACTTTGTTTTCCTCTTAATTTCAAAAGCAATCCATGGTACTTGTAAAATTAAAAGGCAGATTGGAAACGTGTTTTTAGTGCCTGGCATGTATTTATGCTTATCTTTATTGTTTTTCTTATTCACAAATGTGGGATCATAATATTTGGCAATCTTTTTTTCCAACATGTCAAATATTCATAATTTTCATAATTTTTAAGGGTTACAATTGTATTTCATTACATGCACATACCGTGTTTAACTGTGTTTACCCACGAGTCCTTGTGAGTTTGCACAGTTCTGTACAGAGCCATATGACCCTCCCAAGTCTTAATCGATGAGCTCACGTGTACACAGTGTGTGGACCCTCGTCTAATGTGGTTTTGCTTTCTGGGCCAGGGGGATGTCAGTATTCTGCCTCCTTAGGTGACGGTGTCAGGATGCCCACGGGACATAGTAATGAAACTTCCTTTAGAAACAGATGAGTTGGTTACAGGGTTAAGTGTGAGCGGGAGTGGAAACAGCTGGCCTGGTCAGAGCCAGGCAGGGCGCCAGTGAGGTTCTGTGGGTGGGCGCTCTACCGCCTCTCTGCACCATCCTGCTTTCCCCACAGGTGTGCCTTGAGGGGGAGATTTCGCGCCAGTCCATCTTGAACAGCCTGTCTCGGGGCAAGAAGGCTTCAGGTGACCTGATTCCATGGACAGTGTCAGAACAGGTGAAGTGCTTTCCCTGGGGTGTCTCAGGGGTGGGGGGTATGCTGGTGATGTTGGAGGCGGTCTTTTGTTGCTCAGTCACTGGCTTGTGCCTCCCTCACAGTTCCAGGACCCAGACTTCGGCGGCCTCTCAGGTGGAAGGGTGGTTCGCATTGCCGTTCACCCGGACTATCAAGGGGTAACGTGTCCTCATGCCTTCAGAGCTGGCGTGCCAGCATTAGTTGCAGGCGTGTTGCTGGCCGCCGCTAGGCCAGGTGCACTCGGTTGCTTAAATAGGAAGCTGGTCAAGGAGCAGCATCCCAGGTGCTGGGGGCGGTTTCCCCGGGGCTGGGTGGGCAGGTAGGCTGGTTGTATATGGTTGCTCTTCCTTTTGTGAGGACAGAGGGCTGGTGAACCAGATCTTACTGTCATGACTGCCTGTCTTGGAAGTCTCCACTGAGGACTTAGCTGGAGGGTCATCAGTTTGGAGCTGGCTGAGCCGTGGACTAGAAAGCATGGCCGGCCGGCCTCCCACTCGGGTGGCAGATGGGCGGGCTAAATGGTGCAAGAGTGAGGATCTTGCTACATGAGGTCTTGAGGGTCTCTGCTTTGAGCTTGTTGGGGGGTTTCATTGGTTCTCTTTGCCAAGGGCAGGGTGACCCAGAGTGAGGCTTTCTAGAAGTGGTACTGGGGTGCAGAAGTGCTTAGACGCTGAGGACATCTCTGCTCCCCTCGCCCGTTTCCCTCGTGTGTGCTCACAGATGGGCTACGGCAGCCGAGCCCTGCAGCTGCTACAGATGTACTACGAGGGCAGGTTCCCTTGTCTTGAGGAGAAGGTCCTGGAGACGTCGCGGGAGATTCACACCGTCAGCAGTGAGGTAAGCGTCTTCTGGCCGGGCTCCCGGTTCCTGGCAGAGACCAGGTTTCTCTCTGGGTCTTCGGGATTGTCCTCAAGAGCAGTCTCGTGGTCTGGGCTACTCTGGGCCGCAGCAGCCGAGCTCCTCTCTGGTTTTGGAGACCAGCTAGCACTTAAACCAAGGCCCTCGGATCAGCATCATCAGCCTCATCTGGAGACGTGTTAAGTCTGTCAGTCCCTGAATCGAGGCTCTAGGGTAGGACCCAGTAATCTGGGTCTTAAAAGCTCCCAGGTGGTGCTGATGCACCTTTGAGCTTGAAGCCCTAGCTCTGCAGTCTCCTCCCCTCAGTACTGAAGCCAGACCCAGGGAAGCTCTGTCTTTCTGGATATAACACTAGGAACTGGGGCAGCTTTTCACGTGGATTCATTTGATTTTTCACAACGTGCCTGTTCTGGAGGTGGTGAGGGCTTATATTTAAGGTCAGGCTCAGAGGTGTGTCACTTCCCAAGACACCGGAGCCATGTGGTGGCAGACCTGCATCTTCAGCCCTTCTTGAGAACCCTGCCTCTGTCTCTTTGTACATGTGTTTGGCGTTTCTAAACGTGTGGCTATTTCCTGGATTCTGGGTTCTGAGGAGTGTGATTCCAGGCTCGTCTAGGGGTTTGTCTAGAGCCTGGTGTGGCTGGGGTGCTTGGGCATGTTGCTAACCTTCCTCCTCCTCTGCTGGGTGGACCTGCCCTCCCCCGGCGTCCGCCAGGCTGTCAGCTTGTTGGAAGAAGTCGTCACTCCCCGGAAGGACCTGCCTCCCTTACTTCTCAAGCTGAACGAGAGGCCTGCTGAACGCCTGGACTACCTGGGGGTGTCCTACGGCCTGACCCCCAGGCTCCTCAAGTAAGTGTCCTCTGGGCCCTGGTGTCCCGAGGGCTCGCCTTCTCCGGGCTGTGTCTGTCTGTCTTGGGGCGACGGCCATCGGAGACTCCCCGTGGCCCTTGCCAGCCTTGTATGCCAGCTGCTCCCAGAAGGCACACGTGGCGACCTGCTCTCTGTGTCTTTGCAGGTTCTGGAAACGAGCTGGGTTTGTTCCTGTTTATCTGCGGCAGACCCCGGTGAGTGAGGCGTGTGGCAGAGAAGGGGCTGGCGACAGGTGTGTCCCTGCAGAGCCCTGGTTCCTCTGGCTGCACTCTGCACAGGCGTCCCTGTGCTGCCAGGAGGTTGCCTCTGATGGCCCCGGGGCAGCCGGCCCCACTGAGAGGCCACGTGGTCACACTCGTCCTGCCCCCACCTCCGCCCCTCACAGTTGAGCGGCTTTGTGCTTGACTGAGATGGCAGAGGTGCACGTGGACTTGTTCCCCCGGTTCTGGAATCCTGTCACTGGGGGCCTTCTCAAATATGTACTTTTTAAAGAAACAGGAAGGAAAGTGGTTTTAGCAGTGCTTGAGGTAAGTTGGTATCTGGAGGAGGGATGCGATTGTGTGGTCCACAGAGCCGTAGAGAATAAAGTGGAAGGTGGGAGAGCTAGTGAATCAGGTTATTAGAAAAAATATTTAGCGCCTGTGGTGAATCAGGCGGTGAGTAAGATAAGCCAGGAAAGCTTGTTTTCTGATGAGTGGAAATAGCACAAAGTGAGCAAACAAACGCTCAGGTGGCGATGGTGTGGTGAGTGGCCAGGCTTCTGGGGTGACCTTTCACACTGCAGCCTGAACGGTCAGAGTGGGCCAGCCATGTGACAGCCCTGCCCGCAGAGAAGAGCGCTTCCAAGCAGAGGGCACAGCAAATGTGAGGACCCGAGGTGGAAAGGACATTGGTGATTTGAAGGAGATACAAGGCCGGTGTGGCTGGAGGACCCTTGAAAGGGTGGAGGTTCATGGTAGGGCAGCTCCCTGTTCTGGTGGAGGGAGGGGTTAGAGGGAAGGTTCGGGGCTGCCGTGTGGACAGTGGACCGCAATCGAGGCGGGGAGATGAGCGGATGGGGGGTGTGTGGCTCAGGGGGATGCAGTGAGGGGAGAGAAGGGGCCAGATGCCAGGGGTGTTTGGAAGGTGAACTGAGTAGAGTCGAAGGGTAGAGATGTGGAAGATGAGTGAATAGAAGGCTTGAGGGTAGTGTTTTGATTTTTGGCTTGAGATACTAGGTGTTGGAAGTGCTGTTCGCTGAGATAAAACTCAATGGGGAGGACCAGGTTTGGAGGTGGAAGTGAGAACTGTTTTGGGGTCTAATAAGACCTCCGAGTGGACATAGGGAATAGGCAGTTGACCACAGGAATCTGGAATTCGAAGAAGAGGCTGGGCCTGGAGACAGATTTGAGAGTCATCAGGATGTTCTTAATAGAATGTACTCCTGGGTAAAGGATTGGAGGGGTCAGTGTCTATTTTCTTCACAGCTGTAACCCCAGCACTTAATAGCATCTGCTGTGTATAGTGTGTGTTCAGTAAATACTTTTGTTCAGTGAGTAAGTTTTTAAAGCTGTTGAAAGTAGGGGCTGAGAATAAAGGTGAGTCCTTGGACATTCCAGCATTTAGAGGAATGAGTTGGAAAATACATCAAGGTAGGGGGCTGAGGAGGAAGAGCTGTGATCTGTGGGAGAAGGGCAGGGTTTGTGGTTTAAAGAAGGGAAGTCATTGCCCTCAAGAGAATGAGTAAGTTGAGGACAGTTGACCGTTGGACTCTGGCCCTGGTGATTGGAGTGAAGGTGGCTTCTGTGGAGGGGTTACCCTGACGGGAGAAGAGAAGGAGGTGAGGAGATAGACTGAATAGGTGGTTCCTACACGAGGCAGAGGGGCCAGAGGAATAGGTCGCTGGAGGGGGATTGGAGCTGGGGTGGGCTCGTCAGCCGGGAGATTCAGGACATGCTGGTCGGCTGCTGGTCCTGCAGAGCTCATGCAGACACAGGTGAGGGGGGCTGATGACAGGTCTGCAGGCCCGGAAGAGGCCGGAGGGCAGGAGAGGGGGCCAGCGCATCGCTCACAACTGGAGGGCAGTGAAGAGTGGGGCACAGAGGGCGTCGGGCGGCTGGGGGAAGTCGTGCCGGGAGGGTGACGTTCTCCTGATCGCTCTGTTTTGCTGGAGAGGGGAGCAGCAGCTCAGAGGGAGTGTCGGAGGTGTGATTTTGGAGAGCTCAAGGTCAGTATCCAAGGGAGATGCCCATTTGAGAGTTCAGAGCTGGACTGGTGAGGACCACTGGGTGTGTGGCTGCCTCCACGGGGCAGGGGCGGCTGTGGGGGCGCTGGGTCCTCATCAGCGAGGCTGGTCGAGTCTGGGGTGTGGCCTTGGCCGTCGACTGCAGGGAGCACACTGGAGCCAGTGAGTTCAGCACAGACCGTGGTGCGTCCCCGTGTTCTGATACTGTGCACTGCTTGCTTGTGGCTTGGTGGTGGCATTTTGTTACTTGAATGCCCTTCAGTTGAAATCCGTTAGATATTTTTATGGTGTTGGGCTGTGTGGTTGTTGTGTAGTAAAAAATCTTAAAACCTGTGGTCACTGTTTTGGAACCTAAAGGAGCCTGCCCTTGTAAGCCTGTTGCCAGGATGAGAACCCTTGCTGGGCTCTTTGCTGGCCATGGAGTCTTTGCTGTGAGCGCCCAAAACGTGTTGATTGGGTCATGTGGTGTTTAAGCTGTAATGCCTCTCGGCTCATAGTCTGACCTGGTGTGAGCCAGGGGCTCACAGCAGAAGGCGTGCTCCGAAGGTTCGAGCAGCTTTGCTCCATCGCGGGGGCCACCAGGACAGAGTAGCCTCTGGAAGCTGTCATGTAGGCAGTGGGCCCTGCGAGAATGAGGGCGAGGCCACCCCTCCCTCTGGGGAGGAAGCAAGGGTCCGTAGAGCGTGCTTACCCATGCGCGTTGACAGGGGCTTCATAAAGGGGGCCTTGGTGCCAGTCAGGGATCTGTGTTCCCCAGAATGACCTGACTGGAGAGCACTCGTGCATCATGCTGAGGACACTGGTGGACGAGGAGGAGGCAGACCAGGGCGCCTGGCTCTCTGCCTTTTGGAAAGGTGAGTGGGAGTGGACCTGGGGGACAGCCAGGTGACGGGCCCCGGGCCCTGCAGACCTCTGACTCCGTCTGGTTGGACCCACAGATTTCCGAAGGCGGTTCCTAGCCCTGCTCTCTTACCAGTTCAGCACCTTCTCTCCTCCCCTGGCTCTGAACATCCTCCAGAACAGAAACATCGGGAAACCTGTGCAGCCGGGTGAGCTGGCCAGGCGGCCTGAGGGCTGGCGGGGCTTGGTCGTGCGGAACGTATGGGAGGCGGGCGTGTGGTCCAGGAGGCGGGCTAGACGAGGCGTGGAGGGCCCAGTTGCAGGCCTGTATCCCCCGCCGCCGCCTCTGCTCAGCAGTCCCTGCCCCATCACAAGGCCTCTGTCGTGTGCTATGCCTGTCATCCCCACGACAGGACTAGAGGCATGTGTGACTTGGCTTCAGAGACATATGTAAGGCCTGCAGCTAGTCAGTTCTGGAACCTGTTCTAAATCCCGTGAGCTAGGGCAACTAGCTCAATTCTGAGGCTCCATTTCCTCATTCATGAAATTGTAATAAGAATCTGCTGCCAACCTTCTGTAGCCAACACACAGAAATGCTTTGGGCACACAGATTCTATTTGAATACTTAAAATATAAAAAAGGTGTAAAGGATCATTAGTGCTAACAGCTGTGGGGCTTTTTCCCCCTGTTGTTGGTTATGTGAATGTGTGTCTCTTGGGATCAATTGTATTTGGGTGGAAAAATCTGTTTCTGGAGCTGGGGGTGGGAGCCTGTGTACTGCCTGCGAAGCTGGGTCCTGAAGAGAAGTGACAAAGTGGGGAAAATGCTGGGGTCCTCTAACCTCAGGGCACTGATGCTTAGAGTCCCATGCCAACACGAGGGTCATACACCGCCCACCCCCGTCACACAGCCCGAGCCGCCTGCCCTCTGCATGAGGAGGTCCGGGCTGCCCGAGGTAGGGTGTTGTATGGGTGGGCAGGCACTTTGGGGTGGTCCTCCCCTGCTCTGGCTGAAGACTGGTGGAGGAACAGCTGCTGGGTGCCACCCAGGGACCCTTGTGCGTGCCACGTGGAAATTCCAGCAAGGGTGTCAGGCTGCCCTGACCCGTCTGGCTCTGTCGCATGTCCAGCCCTATGCCGGGAGGAGCTGGAAGCACTCTTCCTCCCCTACGATCTGAAGAGGCTGGAGATGTATTCACGGAACATGGTTGACTATCACCTCATCATGGACATGATCCCGGCCATCTCCCGGCTGTATTTCCTGAACCAGCTGGGGGACCTGGCCCTGTCTGCGGCCCAGTCGGTAGGTTACCTGCTGCTCGTGTGCTGGCTTTGTGGAACAGTTTATATGCTGGGAGTTGGTCGGCTGCTATGACATAACTTTGGGCATTTACTTCTTCGTGGTTCTGATGAGGGGGTAGGGGTCCCCCTTTGCAGGTAGGGGACCCTTGGGCTCTGCAGTCAAGCCATGCACCCAGCAGAACAGTTAGTAGAAGAGCTACTGTCTGAATCCACATTCTTCTACCCTACCATGAGCCTCGCTCCTTTCTCTGCTTATCAGAGGTCCAAGAGCACGCTGTATTGTAACACAGCTGTGAAGCGGCTATCTGTCGGGATAAGAAATTGGTCTGGGGATTTCAGGAGGAAGGCGCGCTTCCTGGTGGATGAGCAGGAAGATTTCCTAGTAGAGCCAGTCGACATTTTGACCAAGGGAGAGTAACTCTGGTTCTCGGTGCCATTTTAACGGATAAAAGCCTGTTCTGGCAGCCACTCCAACAGATTTCCTGTCCCCCAGGCTCTTCTCTTGGGGATCGGCCTGCAGCACAAGTCCGTGGACCAGCTGGAAAAGGAGATCGAGCTGCCCTCGGGCCAACTGATGGGACTTTTCAACCGGATCATCCGCAAGGTTGTGAAGGTAACCTCAGCCGAGGGCAGGGTTTTGGCCCATTTTCTGCCCAAAGATGCAGAAATGTTAACATTTGGTTCTGATTGCCTCAGATCTTCTCTCTCTCTCTCCCTCACACACACACAAGTGGGGGGCTTCAGCTGCAACATTCTCTCCCAGGGGCACCCGGATTGGAGTGTATCTTGTCTCCACTCTGTTTTCCTGCTCCCCCACGAGTGCGTGGACTCCTAAACCACACGCAGCGTGTGCTAAATGGTTGAGTAATGAGTGGTTGGGTCTCGGCTGCTCCTTCATCTTTTGCTTCTCGGCCTTGGTCTTTTGTAGCTGTTCAATGAAGTGCAGGAGAAGGCCATCGAGGAGCAGATGGTGGCAGTGAAGGATGTGGTTATGGAGCCCACAATGAAGACGCTGAGCGACGACCTGGTACAAACACCGAACCTCCTCTCTCTGCCCTGGAGGAAGGGCCCTCGGCGCTGGCCCAGCTCGGGGGCGCTGGGGTCCTAGGGGTGTGAGGAGCGCACTCCCCAAGTTTCCCTGCCTTTGGGTGTGCTCCCTGCCCTGGACGAGGCCTCCTGCTGAGTGTGTGTGAGAGCCGGCAGTCGGGCAGCTCCTGTTGCAATACTTGTTTGTCCTTTTAGATTTTTCAGAAGGCATGTTTTAACGTCGTGTACACTTTAGTAAGAGCTTCCTCTGCAGGTGTGGGAGGTGGTGAACGTAGTGAAGGGGAGGTCTGCTGGTGGTCCTGACGGTGTTCCTCCCCCCCACCTCTGTCTGATTTGCTCCCTGCCTGACTGACCACAGGACGAAGCGGCCAGGGAGTTTCAGGAGAAACACAGGAAAGAAGTGGGGAAGCTGAAGGACATGGACCTCTCTCAGTAAGGCCCCTGGCTGCTCGCGGGAAGCACAGAGACTCTGCGCATTTCTTCTAATTCACATCTTGGGTGCCCCGAAATCTGTGTTTCATGGGATTGTTCTTAGACGCACTAATAGCTAAAGCCCTCCCCATTCACTATTTGCATAATTTTGAAAGATTTGTTTTCCCCAGCTTTGCTCTGCCACTTTGTAAGTCATGACTTGCAAATGGTATTGTGTCCCAGGCCCCTCAGGGGAGGGGGCTGCTGATCCATAAGCACCCACTTTCAGTGGCTACTTTTTAATACTTAGCTTTTGATGTGAATTTGAAGAAAAGGTTCTATGGCCAACATTTCAACAAAACTCCCTTGCTCTCCAACCTTCTGTGCCCTGGAAGTTACAGCCCTTTTCGAGCTTTAGCTGCAACGGTGGTGCCTGCCCCGTAGATTGTGAATAATGCTCCAGAATTTGGTGGCCTCTGAGCCTTTTTGACCCGTAGTCCCGTTGCCGAGTCATTAGGGATGGTGGTTGGACATCAGATGGAGGCAGCCTGGAGGTCCAAGAGCAGGGTATTGAGCTTTGCCCTCAGCTTTGCAGCGTCAGACCCTTGACTTGCCAGGACTGCTGGATCCCAGAGGTGGCGGGGGCAGGGCGCAGTCCCGGGGCTTGTGGGCTGTGGAGGTGGGGGCGAGCAGGGAGATAGTGGGGGTGATAGGAGGCTTCTCTTGGGTGGTTGGTGAGGCGGGTGGGAGAAGTTGGGTGGCTGCCTTCTGTGCCCGTGACCCCTGCTTGCTCCGGTGGCGTTCCCGTCCCCTGCTCACTGATGTACAGACGCTGGCGTATCTCAGCCTGGCTTTCATGGCAGGACGTGTGTGATAAGAACGTCACCACCCTCTTACTTTCTTTTAAGCTGTCTTCTCTTCCTTTGAGCAGGCTTTGATATTTCCTTTTATTTTTATAGATATGTAATCCGTGGGGATGACGAAGAATGGAATGAAGTTTTGAACAAAGCCGGGCAGAATGCCTCGATCATCAGCCTGAAAAGGTGAGGGCCCGGCATCCACCAGGCAGGGGAGGCCTTCTGGCCTTCTCTCTGCTTCCCTAGTAGCTTTCACTTGGGAAAGGAGGCTGGTGCAGGTGCTTTGAGGAGTCACTGTTCTCTCCTTTGAGGGTTGCTCCTTTTGTATCATATCTCCTACTGATCAGTTGGAGGCTTGGATCTCTGCGTCCCTCGTATTCCCAGACATGTCAGGGAGCTGGGCTTGAACAGCCTTGGAGTTGCTGCTGACTAAGCACTTCCTGGGGGCTTTAATGCAGCTTTCTCTTCATGCTCAGGACAACAGAGGTGGCTTTGTTCTTACATCACTGCTTTTCTTTTATTGAAGTGTAATTGACTTACAGTGTAGTGTAATTGACTTATAGCATTGCTGTACCGCAGTGAAATGACTCAGTTATACATATATATAGTTTTTCATATTCTTTTCCATTATGGTTTATCACAGGATCTTGAATGTAGTTCCCTGTGCTGTATAGTAGGACCTTACTTAGCCATTCTGTACATACCCATTCGCATCTGCTAATCCCAGGCTCCCGCTCCGTCCCTCTCCTGCCTCCCTCCCCCTTGGCAACCACAGGTCTGTTCTCTGTTTCCCTGACGGTTTCATAGAGCGGTCCGTTTGTGTCGCATCTGATTCCAGATATCAGTGGTGTGGTATGGTATCTGTCGTTCTTCTGCTTATTTCACTTAGTATGCTAATCTCTGGTCGCACCCATGTTGCTGCAAATGGCATTATTCCATCCTCTTTATGGCTGAGGATTACTTCATTGTATATACGTACCACATCTTTCTCCATTCATCTCTCAGCGGGCATTTAGGCTGCTTCCATGTCTCGGCTGTTGTGAGTAGTGCTGCTGTATACATAGGGGTGCATATACGTTTTTGAATTATAGTCTTGTCTAGATATATACCCAGGAGTGGGATTGTGGGATTGCCGGATCATAGGGCAATTCTTAATTTGCTGAGGAACCAGCTGTTGCTGTTCAGTCCGTCTCTCTGTGACCCCATGGACTGCAGCACTCCAGCCTTCCCCGTCTTTCATCATCTGGCGGAGTTTGCTCAGATTCATGTCCATTGAGTCCGTGATGCCATCCAATCATCTCATCCTCTGTTTTCCATATTGATTGCACTAACTCACATTCCCACCAACAGTGTAGGAGGGTTTTCTCTTCTCCACATTCGCTCTGGCATTTGTTAATTGTAGACTTTTTAGTGATGGCCCTCTGACCAGCATGAGGTAGTACCTCTGTGCTTTTGATTTGCATTTCTCTAATACTTAGCAGTGTTGGGCATACTTTCGTGTGTCTGTTGGCCATTTGTGTGTCTTTGGAGAAAGGTCTCTAGGTCTTTTGCCCATTTTTTGATTTTTTTCTTTTTATTGAGCTCTATGAACTGTTTTTATATTTTGGAAATGGAAATTAAGCCCTGGTTGATTGCATCATTTGCAAATGTTTTCTCCCATTCTGTAGGTTTCTTTTTGTTTATGGTTTCCTTTGCTGTGTGAAAGCTTGTACATGTGATTAGATCCCATTTATTTATTTTTGTTTTTATTTCTGTTTGGGAGACTGACCTATGAAAACATTGGTATGATATTTGTCACAATGTTTTGCCCATGTTCTCGTCTAGGAGTTTTATGGTTATATCAGTGCTTTAAAGATGAAGTAATAACGAAGGCTCTCAGGTGTTAAGTGACTTCCCAAGAAGCATATAACTAATAAGAGACAGAGCCAGAAGCAGGACCAGGTGTGTCCACTGCAAAGCCCCTAGTCTTACCTGCTGTACTCTCCTTCCTCTAAGCCGGTGGTTCTCAACATTTTGGGTTGTGGACCCCAAATGGCTTTTGTGCATGTTGGTTGTATCTATCAGTATGTCCCATTTTAGAAATGAAATACTGAGAAGTTAAAGTTTCTCGTTCAAAATTAACAGTCATGGACTCATTATGAATTTAAAAAATTTTTTTTAAATAACCTTTTCATAAAAATTTCAGTGAGAAAAGTGGGAATGTTTTACATTTATGTTTTTGCAAATCTCTTTAATATTTGGGAAACTTGAAAGCAGCTGGATTCTCTCATCTACTTCTGCCTTCAATCTGCTGTGCTATCATATGGCTTGTAGCCTCTGGAAAATAGAATAGTTGGGAGAGAATGAAAGTGGAAAAGGCAGATTATGTATTAGGATTGTTTTGAAAATAATTTTGACTTTGGGGTCCACCTGGAGGGATCTTGGGGAGCTCCAGAACTCCTTGGACAGCTTTTTGATAAACGCTTGCCCCAGCTACTTCTCTGCAGAGCCATGTGTTTGAGGATGGCAGTAGTTCCGTGGGCCGGAACCTTCACTGGAGTTTCCCTGGGGGACACAGTGAGGCCTCCCGTGCCCTGGGCCTCTGGAGATGAGGCTTCCAGGGTTGGCTTGGGGGTTCATGGAGAGGGTGAGTTGTTGGCATTGCCATCAACAGGGTTCCCTGAAGAGTTTATTTGGAAAGAGGACATCTTGTGACTCTAGGAGCCCTAGACCCCCGAAATCAGGATATCCTCTTCTGCCATCTCCATAAATCACTGTGCAGCCAGCCTGGAGGCTCCCCCATCAGCGCTGGCCTCGTTTTCATGATGGTCTCTGTCGTGGCTGAAAGCCCACTGTCAGTGTGTTCAAATTTCTGGTTTGGACAAAAAAGCAGGAGTGGCCCAGGACTGATGGTGGCCGCCGCCTTGACCGTGGTGGCTTTGGAGCGAGGCCGGCTGCACGCACGGTATGTGGCAGCCTCGTCCTGTGCGCCGCCGCTCCTGCCTTTGGGTTGGCTGCCACCGCCTGGAGGAGCCTCCTGCGTTACTGCCCAGCCTGTGTGGCTGTTCGTGCGTCCACGGTTCAGTGTTAGCGTCAGAGCTTGTGCTTTTGGAGGTGAAAACATTGACTGTCATTATGTATGCATTTGAGGCATCTTTTCTTTGTTTGCTGCTGCTGCTAAGTCACTTCAGTCGTGTCCGACTCTGTGCGACCCCATAGACGGCAGCCCACCAGGCTCCCCCGTCCCTGGGATTCTCCAGGCAAGAACACTGGAGTGGCTTGCCATTTCCTTCTCCAATGCAAGAAAGTGAAAAGTGAAAGTGAAGTCACTCAGTCGTGTCCGACCCTCAGCGACCCCATGGACTGCAGCCTTTCAGGCTCCTCCATCCATGGGATTCTCCAGGCAAGAGTACCGGAGTGGGGTGCCATTTCTTTGTTTATTAGCAGTCATTTCATTCAGGTGATGTTAATGGTCTCTGGACAGAATTGTTCACCCTCTCCTTCTAAGGAGATGTTTATTTCTAGGGCAGAATGAGACTGGAGAGAAATTTGTAACCTGTAAGCCGGAAGGAAGGTGGCCGTTTCTGAGCTATTCTCCTGTTAATCTGTCCATGAGGGACCAGTGGCCAGCTGAAGTGTGTCCCTATTCCTTTGGGTTTTCTTCTCACTTAGGAAAGATAACAGCACATCAAAAAGTACTATATGGTTTTTCTGAGAATTTCATGCTTTGTAGTATATTGGGGACTATCCTCACGGTCACTGGGATAATGTGTCTGGTTTCCAGGGTAGTTCTCAGTGGTAATTGATGGGAATGAATTTTTCTTGTGATGCCTTGGATTTTTAAGTTTTAGGAGGGGAAATGTACAGATTTCAGGAGTTCAGGTGTAGGTTTTTTTCCTCCACAGACTAAGCTCAGGCAGGGCCGGAACGGGGTTGGTACGTTGTGTCCTCAGCCCCCAGCACAGTGCCCCGTAGGCCTACAGAGAACACGTCTGCGTAATTGCACATTCTTACATCAAGTTTCAGATGACAGAAACCCTTTTTCAGACAAAGCAGAGCAGTCTGAAAGAGGTAACAGATCCAGCGTGTTTTTCTTTCGACTCTTGTTTTTTCTTTTCCAGTGACAAGAAAAGGAAGCTGGAGGCCAAACAAGAACCCAAACAGAACAAAAAGTTGAAGAAAAACAGAGATATGAAGAACAAAAAAGATATGAAACTGAAGCGGAAGAAATAGTGGAGAGACCCTTGGGCGTTGGCGGCTGACTCGTAAGGAAATACCCTGACTTGCGGGACTGGCTCTGGCGGGACTGAGTGGCAGCTGACTGGACTATTAAAAGCAGCAGGGTCCCCAGGAAACCCAGAAGCGGGCCAGGAATTCAGTCTATGGGCTGAACACGGCTTAAGGCAGCGTCGCTTCCGAGGGGGTCTGCTTAGAACGCGACGGTTGGCACACCGTTATTGCCGTCTCTCCTCCCCCCAGTCCAGGCCTGCCTTTCCCATACGTTCATATTTCGCTTTGGGCCCAGCTTTCTCCATTCCTTCTTGCACATGTTGAAGCCGTGCTGGCTCTCATCTCTTCTCGAGCATGAAGTGCACGGCTGTCTGAAGACCCTGGAGGCGGCCGGGGGAGCTTCAAGGCCTGTCGTCATGAACTTGCCCAGGCTCCCTGAAGCCTGGAGTCCCAGGAGCTCTGGTCCAGCTGTATGGCCGTGTCAGCCACGTTTAAGCGCTGGGACCCACACTGCCATGTTCCGACCCTTTCCTCCGCCATCAGTGACCCAGAAAAGCTTGACTTCTCAACTTAGGGAATAATATGATATCTGAGTCTTCAGTACCTGTTATTTCATCCATTTGGGAAAAACAATGTTGGGAAAGACCCTTTTGCTCGCAGGGATGAGGGGAGATAGAGAATCTATTTTTAATAAATAACATCCTAGAAAGACCAGCAGCCTGTGCTCGTCGACTGCACCTAGATGGGAGCTGACTTCGCCCATTTCTTCTGGTGGATCTTGGCTGCAGGTGCACTTGGGAGGGGGCCGGCATCAAGGCTCGGGGTGGCTGGGGCTGAGCGAGCTGGGAGCCCGTGGGGGAATTGACCACGCTGACCCGTGCTTCCTGTGGTCATTCCGTAGGACTTGGTGCGGCACCTGGAAGCCAGCCAGCTGGGCCTCTTTTCATCCCTAGCTCCTGTCAGATCGTTTGGTTCCCTCCGTCTCTTGTGGACAGGAGTGTGGTGGCTTCATGTGTACTGTGGAATGTTTGGTATCTGTTTTCCAGTCCTAAGTCTGATACCATTGTTACTGAAACCTGGACCCTGCCATCCTTGACCAGGGGTGGAACCCGGGCCCTCTGCAGTGGAAGCTCGGAGTCCTAACCGCTGGAGCGCCGCAGAGCTCCGCCTCTGCTGGCTCTGGGCAGTCGCTCCCTGTCATGTCACCGAGTGCAGGGAGCGTTCAGGGCGGAAGCTGGCTCCGTCGCGCTCTGGTCCTGATCTGCCTGTCTCCTCGCCTCTGCCTGTGAGTTGCTGGTGATCTTTCCAAGCTCCCTGAGTCAGACTTCAGCTTCTGTATTTTTTCTTATTTTTATCTAAAGAATTCCCGCGGTGGCCTTGGTTACTGTTCTTCCTTGGTTTTTCATAGACTCTAAAAGGACTGTCTTCTGTGAATCCAAATAGATCCTTTCCTCAGCCCTGGTAGGTTATCTGGTTCCTAGAAGTCTAGTCTGTGGACAGGGAAGGAAGAGGAGCTTCTGGAGCAAAGAGGATTAAATGTGCAGCTCCCAGGACAGATGGCCACAGGGAGGAGAGCAGATTCTGACCGCCTGTGCCTGGGACCACCACACCTTCCCCCCTTACAGGAAAGGTCAATGAGATGAAAAAAAATTGTTGATCCATTTTTCTCGGGTGAGTGCCTGAGCCTGCCTTTTAGAGAGGATTTTTTAAAAATTAACTTATTTGACTGTGCTGGTCTTTGCGGTGAGTGCTTTCCTCTAGTTATGGAGCAAGGGTCTCTCATTGCAGCGGCTTCTCGTGTGTGGAGCTCAGGCTCTAGGCCTGTGAGCTTTAGTCTCCGGGCTCTAGAAGAGCACAGATTCAGTAGTTGTGATCCACGGGCTTAGTTGCTTCGCAGCATGTGGGATTTTCCCGGATCAGACTGAACCCACGTCTTCAGTGTTGGCGGGTGGATTCTTTACCATTGAGCCACAAGGGAAGCCCATCAAAGAGGGTTTTCTTAAAGAGAGAGGCTGAAATGCAGTCACAGCCCCAAATGATCTCAGCTAGCTGGTGTGTTAAAACCTCTGCAGCCACATCATCTTACAGGTGCAGGACCCAGGTTGGCCTGGTCCTTGCTCAGCACCTCTAGTATCAAAGCCTGTCCTCTGCTCTGTTCCGTGGACTCTCTCTGGCCCTGATGCTGGCTCTGCCTGGCCCTTGCTGTGACCTGGAGCACACTTCTTACTTCCACCCAGGTCCACCTGTGTATAAACTGCAGGTGGTAATGCAGCACCTCCCTGGAAGGGCTGCTGGGAGGAGCAGAGGACAGTGCCTGGCGAGGAGCAGGCGTTCACCAAGGCTCTCTGTTCTGTGGCACATATAAGCCGGGGGAGCTGCTCTGTTTCCCACAAGCGCTACGATGGACTGAATGAGGCCGGGCTTTGTTCTAAAACCACAGCCTGTACTCTGGCCTTTCTCTGTGCACATGAAAAGGAAGTGAGCATTCCGCCTACTGTGTACAGTCTTGGCGCTTATATGCAAAGTGTGTGCAGGTCTCTGCACTTGGTGGTTGTGATCTTGGGTTCTCCTCCAAACCTGAAGAAGCACGCCTCCCCCAGACCTCACCATCTGGCCTCCAGACAGAGTGGCATCTGTAAAGCTCGCTGTCTCAGGAAATCTCACTTGCAAAATGAATTCAGATAGGCCGCCGATGAATGCTGTCACCAGGCTGGGGAAGGGGCCGAAAAAGCCTGAACAAAGAAGATTCCTCAATGGTCTCATCCCCCCGCCACTCCACCGCGCTGCGAGGGAGCCAGCGCGGGCCCGCCTCAGCGCTTCCACTGCTCATCTGTCCCCCACAGTCCCAGAGGACCCGCGAGTGACCGGGAGCGACACAAAGGGGCTGCTGAGGCTGGGGGAGGGGACGAGGGGAGTGACCGTCACCTTGGATAAATGTAGGCTCATTATCTGAGGCCATCACACCAGCCGCCAGTCCCCTGGCCCGGAGGGGGTGGAACCGGCCTTCCCTGGGCCTGAATAGGCGACTCAGACTCCAGACGCTGCTCTCCATTCTCTAAACAACTGGTGAAAGCGGAAAGGTGGAGCAGATTCTGCAGAAGGCAGGGGGTGGCGGGAGAGGGAGACGCTGAGGCTTTTCTTCGGCTTTCAGTGGTTCAGCTGAGGAGAAAGCTGTGGTGATCCCGACATCTGGCTGCTGTGGGGCAACCGGCCGGAGAAGGGAAAGTATCAGGAGCCGGGGGGCAGACTCGGCTTTAGCCTTGGTGGCCCGTCGGGATGAGTTTCCTGTGGAGACTCCGGCCAAGTCAGCCCAGCTTCTCAGCTGCCTGCAGGGCAGCTGGCGTAGAAGGAAACCACCCCCTCGTTTCCCTTAGCAGGATCCCCTGCTAAGGAGAAGTTCACCGTCCTCTCCCCAGCCTGCCTTTGGCTGCTAACAGCCTGAAGTGGGCAGCAGAGGAGAGAAGCCCCCACGCTCCTGAGCGGTGGCCGGAGGAGGAAGCCTGGCCACCGGGGCAAGGTAAGGTGACAGGACAGTCCTGTTTCCATGCTAGTTTCTCCTGGCTCCTTGGAGAATGTCTGATTTTTTTTTCTAATTATTTAAGTGCTTGCTTTAGAACATGTTTCTGCTACACACAGGCTTGAAGGGGCCTTGCTCCCCTCATGTTACCTTCCCTTCAGTCTTCTACCCCCTAAAAAGAAAATGCGGCTGAGCTCCTGTATGGAGCCAGCTGGTGACTAGACCTTGCTTCTTAGGCTGCATACTTGACTGAGGCATCTCCTGCAGGGGTGGGGGAGCTTGTAGGGAGAGTGGGCACAGACCTCTGAAAGGGAGCCCCTGGAGATGGTGAGTGCTGGGAGGGACAGGCCACCCCCAAACCACCTTCCCAGCGGCCTCTGCCCAGGAGGATGGTGCCAAGGGGTGTGCTTCCCACCTGAGGCCACCAGAGGGCGCCATGGGTCCATGGCAAGCCCTCTCCCCACAGAGGCCAGGGCCCCAGGCTGGGCCTCAGGCTGCCGTGCCTCGGCCTCCATCCACCAAAGCCCACAGTGGGTCTTTCCCAGGACTGAGTGACCCTGTGGGGTCTTCATGTTGTCCCCCAACTCCAGAGTCCTGGCCTGTCAGTCACTGAACCACAGCCACTCCCGTCAGTGTTCCCAGTGACCTTAGGAATTTCTCCTCCTGCTTCAGATGGGAAACATTTTAAAAACCTTTATTTCTACCTGGACTTTGCACTTAAGACAAACCACCTATTCCAGGAAACCTCTGGGCCTGAGTCACTGGTTTCTGGTCTTCTGTCCTTTAACAGGTGACACAGCCAGCAAGTGCTCAGCAGGGCCTGAAGGCGGCAGCCACCAGAGGCCAGGGGGTCCCTCCTCAGGCCCCTCCTCCCTGTGCTGGGCCACGCAGAACTGCATCGTGGAAGGATTTGCAAACAACTCTTCTGACAGCCTAGCAGTAGTTCTGCACATCAGGGCGGTGGGGCCCGGGGCTCAGGACACAGCAGGAAAGTCCCAGACAGCTGTCTTTTTAAAAATTTTATTGAAGTATAGTTGATTTACAGTGTTATGTTAATTTCTGCTATGCAGCAAAGTGATTCAGTTTTATAAGTATATTCTTTTTCATATTTTTCATTATGGTCTATCATATTGAATATAGTTCCCTGTGGTATACAGTAGGATCTAATTTTTTACCCATTCCATATATAATAGTCTGCATCTGGGAATCCCAAACTCCCAATCCATTCCCCGCCTGCACCGCTTGGCAGCCACAGTTATGTTCTGAGTCTGTTTCGTAAATATGTTCATTTGTGCTATATTTTAGATTCCACATGTAAGTGATATCATATGGCATTGGTCTCTCTGACTGACTTAGTGTGACACTCTCTGGGTCCATCCGTGTTGCTGCAAATGGCTTGATTTCATCCTTTTTTATGGCTGGGTAGCGTTTCATTTGGAGAAGGCAATGGCACCCCACTCCAGTACTCTTGCCTGGAAAATAACCCTGGATGGAGGAGCCTGGTAGGCTGCAGTCCATGGGGTTGCAAAGAGTCGGACACGACTAAGCGACTTCTTTCACTTTTCACTTTCATGTATTGGAGAAGGAAATGGCAACCCACTCCAGTGTTCTTGCCTGGAGAATCCCAGGGCTGGCAGAGTCTGGTGGGCTGCCATCTCTGGAGTCGCACAGGGTCGGACATGACTGAAGCGACTTAGCAGTAGCAGCGTTTCATTGCATTCGTGCACTGCATCTCCTCCACCCATCCCTCTGTTGATGGGCGTTTAGGCTGTCTTCATGTCTTGGCTGTTGTAAACAGTGCTGCTGTGAACATAGCGGGTGAATGTACCCTTTCAAATTAAAGTTTTGTCTGGATATATGCCCAGGAGTGGGATTGCTGGATCATATGGCAACTCTTTTTAATTTTTTGAGGAACTCCATACTGTTTTCCATCGTGATTGCAGCAACTTACATTGCTACAAACAGTAAAGGAGAGTTCCCTTGTCTTCATATCCTGTCCGGCATTTATTTGTAGACTTTGATGGTCATTCTAACTGGGGTGAGGTGGTACCTCATTGTAGTTTTGATTTGCATTTCGCTAATTAGTGATGATGAGCATCTTTTCATGTGCCTACTGGCCATTTGCATGTCTTCTTTAGAGAAATGTCTCTCTAGGTCTTACTCATTTTTTGGGTTTTTTTTGCTTTTGTTTTGATGTTGAGCTATGACAGCTCTTTCTGTATTTTGGAAATTTAAGCCCTTGTCAGCTTCATTGGCAAATAATTTTCCTCCCAGTCTGTAGGTTATCTTTTTGTTAATGGTTTCGTTTGCTTTACAAAAGCCTATAAGTTTGATTAGGCCCTATTTGGTTTTGCTTTTATTTCTATTGCCTTGGGAAACTGACCTAAGAAAACATTGGTATAATTTATGTCAGAGAATATTTTGCTTATGTTTTTGTCTAGGAGTTTTATGGTGTTATGTCTTATATTTAAGTCTTTAAGGCACTTTTTGTGTATGTTGTAAGGGAGTGTTCTAACTTTATTGATTTACATGTGGCTGTCCAGCTTTCCCACCACCACTTGCTGAAGAGACTGTCATTTTCCCACTTTTCTTCTTTCCATTATTCTTGCCTCCTTTGACGAAGATTAATTGACCATAGGTAAGTGGGTTTGAGTTCTCTATTCTGTCCCCCTGATTAATGTGTCTGTTTCTATGGTCAGTGCTGGTGCTATGCTGGTTTGGTTACTGTGGCTTTGTAGTATTGTCTGAAGTCTGGGGAAGTTTTGCCTCTTGCTTTCTTTTTTTGCAGGATTGCTGGGTCTTTTGTGGTTCCATTATAAATTTTAGGATTATTTGTTCTAGTTCTGTGAAAAGTCTGACAGCTTATTCCTGGCATTGGGCTCCTGTCCTTCCAGTCCAGCTCAGTGCCATGTAAGTACTTAACGAATGGGACCACACCTACCCCACTGGACAAAACAGGAAGATTTAGGCCCAGTGAGGGTTGGATCCAGGCTCAGGTCCTGGGAGGGGCAGGGCAGGGGTTAGCGGCTGGCCACGCACAGCTTCCGGTAGGGGCTTTGTTCCCTCTAGACACAGGTGTCTCAAGACCAGGGAATCAGCTCCAGGTTCTCTTCCTGGTCCTTAGGGCTCCTCCCTAGCTCTGAACTTTGGGTAACCCTCTATAAAGAGCCGTGAGGCCAAGGTCATTGTTAACAGGTGTTTATTGTTAATAAAACCATAGTACATTTACAATAAGTGACAACATTAATGTATAGTTACAGTATCATACAATATTACAGCAATAAAATAACGCCTATTCCTTTGTACATCCAGCTCAAGCAGCTAGTTGAAAATATTTTCCAGGGTTGCAAACCCCCAGGGTTTTTCAAGGTGACTGAAAGGACACCTCCTAAAGTGCCTGGGGCTTCTGGTGAATAAATAGTTTCTAAGGTACAGCCAGACAGCCAAAGGGGACATCCAGCACAAGCTGTTCCAGAAGACGCCCCGGATGTCTGGTACATAAATACGACAAGGGTCCAGGCCCAGTGATGCGTCCCCACCCAGCAGAGCCTAGAGCCTACAGGATGGCAGGGGCAGGTAGCAGGGAAGTAGAAGGACCGCTCCTTCCAGTCCTTCCTGTCTACCTCTGCCCCGACCTTTAAGTTCCCAAGACCCGCAGTTCCCAATGGGAAGTCTGGGCCCTGCTCTCCAGTCCAAGTTAAAGGACTCTTTCACTGGAGAGACTGGACTGGCAGGATGTTTAGGGCTCTGCCTAATTCTAGGCTTGGGATTTCAGAATCAACCCCTTTACACTGGCCCCTGAAAACAGCAGCAGCAGCACAAGCTGAGGCCACCAGGCTCCTCCACTCTACCCCACCCTTGGCTCAGACCAAAAGCTTTGAAGGCGCTGGTGGGGGGACTAGCCGCCTTCTCTACTACTCACTGAGCAGGCCAGCCACCCCTCTGCCCAAAGGAGCCCAGACACCAAGGAAATAATAGACTGAAAATGACCCTCTTCGCGGGATCCCCAGGCCCCCTGGAGGCCACATCAGGTCTTTCAAAGGCACAGCCTTAAGTTCAGGTTTATCTGACCTGACACTGAGGGAGAAACACCAGCTTTTGACTGAAATGGCCTGAGGCCCAGACAGAACATACACTCTCTACATTCATAAGGATACCCACCCCCCCAGGAGCCCCACTTCAGACAGTCTGAGCTGCCCGAGGCCCCGGGGGTGGGCTGGTTAGAGCCTGGAAGGCATGACCAGAAGCTGTGCAGAGCAGAGCGGGCTCAGTGCGGGCCTCCGGGAGGGGCACACGGGGGTGAGTGCACGGCCGCCCTCCGGTGCAGGCAGGCGGCAGGTGTGGGGAAGGGCCACACCTGCCCTTGGCTCATCACTGGTTCAGCAAATGGTTAGGCTCTGGGCCTGCCCAAGTCTGGCTCCAAGAGTGCCGGTAACCAGTCTCAGCCCAGCAGGGCCCCAGCGTGTCCGCTGGTCCTGGCTGTGTGCTGACCCAGACGCCCCCAGGAAGCTCCCAGCCTTTCTCACCCGCCGGGAGGCCTAGAGACAGAGCCAGCCGCCCCCACGCCTCACACCCGAGAGGTGACGTAGAGCGAGTGCACGCGCTCGGCCAGGGTGCCCTGCAGGCCCTGCAGTGGGTCCAGGCCCTGCACCTTGCTGCTGCGGCCGTAGATAAGCTGCCGGAAGGAGTCCTGCTCCAGCAGGGCCTTCATGTGCTTGAGGAAGAAGCCCTCGCAGAACAGGGCCAGTTCAGGGGCGTTGTGGATCTGTGGGGGCAGGGAGAGGGGTGAGACCCACAGCTTCAGCACAGCCCTGCCCCAAACTGCCCCCAAACAGTCCTCATGGGCACAGGTCCAGCTTCAAGCCCCAGACCTGGGGAGGCAGGCAGGCCCTCTCTCTGCATCTTAGGGCAACTGAATTCCTCATCTGAACTCCTTCCCTGAGCATCTCCTCGGGTTAGACTGATCTGGGTTCAAATCCCAGCTGTGCCACCAGGAACATCCTGGCATCTTGTTCTCCGCCTGGGTCCTGCTGGTGATGGCTTATTGAGGGGCGGTCCTCGTCCCCATGGGATTGGAAGCTCCCTCCCTAAGGGCAGGGGCTGTCCACGGTGGGATGTGCGGCATCAGGCCCAGCACACGAGTTTTCACGTGGGAAATGCCCAGCGAACACTGAGTGCCCCAGACCTGATGTTCCAGATCAGGGGGACGAGAGAAGCCAAGGAACCAGCCAGGCCAGGTGACCACGGACAGTAGTCAGTGCTCTGAGGCAGTGAGTGTGGGCGAAGGGGCCGAGAGGTGTGTGACTTGGGGGCAGCTGGGGGAGGGGACTTGCTGGAGGACTGCAGCAGTCCTGGGGTGCAAACGAGTTGAGAAAGAGATGGGGGCCACGTGGCCGGGTGAAGGGAGAGGGAGGCATCGGAAGGGGAGATGGGAGAGGGTCCTGGGGGCCTCGTAAGGGGTGACAGATAAGGGCTGGGTCTTTACTTTGCAGTGGGAAACCTTTGAAGAGTTTCAGTAGGGGAGTGGCAGGGTCTTCACACTTTTCAAAGAGCCTTGTGGGCTGCAGGGCAAAAGCCAGGAAGCGTTGGAGGCCAGGCCAACACGATCGTCCAAGAGCGGAGAGAGTGGAGGTATCGGGACAGAGAGGAGTGGCTGATGCATTGCGGGTGTGGGAGATGACCATGGCATCTGCTGCGAGGAGGAAGACTAAGGAGGACCAAGCCGGAGAGAGACTCGAGGAGGAAGACTAAGGAGGACCAAGCCGGGGAGAAACTCGAGGAGGAAGACTAAGGAGGACCAAGCTGGGGAGAGACTCGAGCAGTGCTGGGAACTGATCTGACTTGGAGGGGCTCCGCTCTTTGCCGCCCCAGGTCTCACTGTCCAGTGTGGCGCAGCTGGCATGGGACCTGGGGTCCACCTGGCTCAGAGCTCAGCTCCCCAGCTGCTGTGCCGCCCTACTGGGTGGCCATGACCTCAGGCCACAGAGAGGGTGACACTGTCCTTCAAAGCTGCCAGGGCACAGCAGGGTAAGTGATGGGGGGCAGGGGCGGCAGCATGGGCCCTCACCTTGGCATACTTGTAGGTGTTCACGGCGCTCTCCACGCTCAGGGTCTGGGAGCACAGGATCTCACAGTGCCGCTGCAGGGCGTCCAGCTGGAACAGGCTGGCAGCTGACAACAGCTGGCAGGAGGAAGAGAGGCCATGGGTGAGCGGGGCTAGGCCCGTGGCCCTGGCATCATGGAACAGAGAGCCCCTGTGTGCCTTCCTGACCCCCAGGACCCTCCCTGCCCACCTGCCAGTTAAGTCCGATGGCCTTGATTTATTTCTACCCCAGGCCAGCTAGGTATTTGCTAGCACAACTTGGGAGGTATCCAATAGGTGACAGACACTAGTTGGAATTCCTCATGTCACAAGGCCTTCAACTATGAGCCGCCTGCTCATCTGCACGACCTTCTAGCCAGGCGCGTGGCCAGCAGCAGGTCCGTTCTCTAAGCAGTAACCTGGTAAGGTCGGGGGGTACCTGCTGCCTTCTGATCCTCCCAGGCTTTCCATCCTCAGGGGTGGCCCTTTCTAACCCTGAGGTGTCGCCCGGGAGGTTGGGTTCCACAGGCGCACCATTTCCCATGGGCTCAGAAGAGCGAGGACCTGCAGGGAAGCAGGGGGTCCTCGCAGAGGCCCCCTTCCCTCCCTCCTCATGTCTCCAATGCTGTGTTTCTGAGAGTGGGGTGGGTGAGACCTGGCAGATGTCTCAGGCTGGGCACAGGCATGGTGGATGGGCTCAGGGGCTCCCCGCTCCTCTCCCCGACAGGCCAGGTCCTCACCTCCAGGATGTCACCAGTGGGGATGTCCATGGATTCTGTTCCCCCATAGTACAGATACTGCATCATCATCTGCAGGAAAAAGGCCCCATGTGAGTGCCAGGTGAACCCACAGCACCAATGAGCTCACCCAGTGCTCCAGCCACTGCCCAGCCCTCGGTGCCCCCCCCGCCCCAAGCGCCGCTCCAGCCGCTGCCCAGCCCTCAGTGCTCCCCCGCCCCGAGCGCTGCTCCAGCCGCTGCCTGCCCCTCGGTGCCCTGCAACCTCTGTGTGCTGGCGTCTGCGCACTGCCCAACTCTTGTCAGGCATTTTTGTGCTTCCCCTGGAATGCGTATGGCAAGCTGCCTTCCACAGAGTGGCTTCGCTTCAATCCTCACAACAGGCCTGTGAGCCCAGGAGGGCAGATACTCTTCACGGCTGGGGAAACTGAGGCCAGGCAGGGAGGCAGATGAGGCTGACCCGCCTCCTCAGAACCCTTCCAGCACACCAGGCACCTCACGACTCATTTTCTCCGCTTACCGAAATTCTAAACGTGGGGCTCTGAGGGGGCGACTCTCCACCCTCAGAATCCCGACTCCTGACCTCCCCATCAGTGCTAGCCGGATCCCGACCTCCTCCTGGAAGCCAGTGCAGCGCTGGGGCCCAGGACCTGGCCCAGAGGTCACCCTGCCGACCAGCGGGGGCCCTGCGACACCACATGAGGTGGCCTGCGGAGGGGGCTATGTTTAGTTCTGGTGAGGTCTGACTTACAAGCTCTGCCATCATGCTGGAGACTGGGGAGTTTCCAGCTGGAAAAAGAAAAATGATTCTCCCTGGTTGGCTGAAGAAAGGGCCCCAGCAAGGAGCTGGCAAGGGTGTAAGTAAACACAGCTCCAGCCGGCACAGTCGGGCTCTGTTAGGACTGGCCTCCAGGCTGGAAGGGGCACCAGAGGGTCTAGAGGAAAGGAGCCCACGCTGGGGTGGGGCTGGGGAGGGAAGAGGGCCTGCCAGCCGCATCCAGGCCCAAGGCCTGTCCAGGAGGCATCAGCCCGCCCCCTCCCCTCAGGAGCGCGGGCTCCCAGAGGTCTTGCGCAGCCCGCACTGGAGCTCAGGTGGAGATCTCACAGTTACATGGATGGGTCTGTGTCCCCATGCTCCAGGCAGTGTGTGCCTCGGGCGGGCCCACGCCTGGCTTCCTCCGCCATCCCCCACACTGGGAGCTGAGTGCCCAGGACTGGGAGTGGGGCGGCTCCCATCTCCAGGGATTCTTCCTAGGTGTTAGCCTCAGGGCAGCCCCGAGGTGAGAAGGGGCCCAGCCTGTGGCTCCTCTTCCTGGCCTAGAAGAGGCCTCCTGCCGCTTTTGGGAGCTGGTCTGGGTCCGGCCCAGCTCTCGGGGCACATGGATCTCCCTGAGGCACCTGAGTGCAGATGAGCCCACAGAAGTGGGACCAGAATCGCCCTCTTGGAGCCTCGCTGGGGGAACCGGGCTGCTAGCAGGCAGCTGCGGACATTAATTTCCCACAGCCCGGTAGGCCCCGGGCAGGATGTGGGTCATCCAAAGCAGGCAAGCCTGCAGGGCTGGAGTGGGCAAAGGGCTGCTCCCAGTGAGGCCCAGGCAGGACCAGCTGCAGGGATGGCCTCGCTTCCTTCTGCCCAGAGTGGGCCACCAGGAGCATGACCACAGGGAGGCCCCCAATACTGCAGGGACAGGACTGGGGCCAAGAGCCACATCAGAACGGCAGGGCTATCCCCCAAAGGCCTAGGTTTAGTCGGCAGTGACCCTGGCAAGAGTCTACACCTGTGATGTCTAATCAGTAGCCACTGGCTACCTGTGACTTTTGAGCATTTGAAACATGGCTGCTCTGAATTAATATGTGTTGTGTCAAAACTGCATTGCAAACATTTAGCATGAAAAAAAGAATAAAACATTTCATTAAATTTTTATATGTGGAATGATACTATTTTGGCTACATTAAGTTAAATAAAATTAATTTCACCTGTTTCTTTTTACTTTTTCCTTCATCTATTAAGCAATTTTACATAACTTCTGTGCCCAGCATTATCTTTCTCTTAGAGATAGTATTGCTTAGATCTCCTTGGGCCTCTGTTTCCTGTTCTAGAAAACAAAGATCTCAAGTTCTCTTTGTGTTGTGAGAGCCAATGAGATGTCTGGGGGCTGCTCTGAAACTTAGGCTCTTTTAGGAGGCCTGGGACCTGGATCAATGGCTTCAGCCGCACACCCCCCGCCCACTACGCGATGGCAGAGCTTTGTTCCCAGAGAACCCACAGGGCCAGGCCAGTGGCTAACATGCCCCAGGCCCACGTGTGCCCTGAGGTTAGACCTGTTGTCTCTGTTCACCCTGTGACAAGCCTGAGAAGTCGTCAAGGGCTGCCCAGCCTCTCCTGCCTCGGGCGTCACCCCTGCTGAGCAGATGCCGCCTCGATGGCAGGGGTCACCCTTGTCACCCCCACCCCCTGCCCAATCCCCGCTGCCCTTCTCAAACCCGCCTCTTGGGTCGGGTCGTGACCCCACCTCACGCTCCAACTCACCTGGACTTTGGGCTTCTTAGCCAAGCAAGCTCCCCTTCCCCAGGGAGTTTGGCTCAAGGGATGGGAAGAGGGGAGGGGAGACACCCTATGCCCGACCCTGGGCCTCCTCCAATGCCTTATCAGTTGCCGCCAAGACCCCCACTCTCCCCTCATCCACACCCCTCTACCCTGCTGCCTCTACCGGTCGCCATCATCACTCAGCTGGATTTCTCACCAGCCGCTCCCCTGCTCCCCTGGCTGCAGTCCTGCCCGTCCTCCCCTCACCCTCCAGAGTGCGCGAGGTCACACAAACTGGACCATTCCACACGCCCTAAGATTGAACCCTGGCGCTATCACCTCCCAGCTGTGTGACTTTGGACAAGTTATTGAACTTCTCTGTACCTGCGACACCTCATGGACCAAGGGGGGAAAATAACATGTGTGCACCTCCCTGGACTGTGCTGTGACGCTTAACTGATAAATGCACTTAGAACCATGCCTGGCGATGGTGGCGACCTCAGAGCAGCTTCTAACCATCCTTGGGTTAAAGCTCAAGCCCTTCATGTGATGGCTCCTCGGGGGCAGCCTCAGCCTCATTTCTGGATGTTCTCCTGAACGGCTGCCAGGACTTGGCCAGAAAGCATTTCCTGAACAGGCTGTGGTCTCTGGTGGTGGTGGTCTCTGTGTGCACTGCTCTGGCTACCTGGAGCTCCTGATACCTGGCTGACTACCCTGGTCCCCAGGAAATTTCCTCCTCCGCAGCTTCAGGGCCCCTTCCTGCACTGCCGGCACCTCCCCCACCACTCCCAGTCACATTCATTCCTAATCCTGTCTCCTGGAGGCCAGGGTCCCTGTCCTGTTTACTGCTGTCTCCATGGCACCCATAAGTGGCTAAATGCTAAACAGATGACGACTGCCAGGAACAAGAGAGGGACTAAACCCTTCTAGATGGTGGCTCCTCACGCTTCTGTGAGGCTGTGATCTCTCCCAAGGTCACAAGCCTGTCCCAGGCAAGGCCAGGTCCTGGGTTCACATACCAGCTGCCTCTTAGCCTCCGTCTCAGCCCCTAAGGGTCACACCTATGGCCTGAAGACCACTTTCTAGAAAGGAGCTCCCTACTGGGGCTCAGCTTAGACCCCAGCCAGTCCCTTCCAGACCTCGCCTGCCACTCCTGGCGGCCAGCCTGCGGAGCTTCCATCAGGCAACCTCTGACGGTCTCCGAACCTTAGAGAACGAAAGTCCTGACCTTGATCTCCCACAGCCAGGATGGGCTCCCCGAGGCTCTTTCTGCTTAGCCGGCACGGCTAGGGTCTGATGCCGGGGAAGAGTGATGGGCCTACACCGGTGCACGCGCACATCACTCCCCACCCACCTGGGGTCTTGTTAAACTGTGGGGGGTCCTGGCATGAGGCCTGAGGCTCTGCGTTCCCAACAAGAGCTCAAGCAAGTCTGTGCACTGGGAGCTCACTCAGGACAAGGGCTCACAGGTTGCATGTGCGGTGTGCGCCTGTCCTTACATGCTCGTCAGGCTGCTCAGACCCCTCACCCAGTGGTTAGAGCTCAGGGCCCATGAAACAGACTCTGAAGCTGCAGACTCACAACGGAAAGGCTACCTTGGCTGGGAAAAGCCTAGATGCTCCAACCTGACCACTAAGTCAGCAAAACGCAGAAGGCATTAGGGATGGAGGGGAAGACTATGACTGACTCACAGCTGACCCCGCCCAGAGGGAGCAGCCAGGGTCAGGGTCCTGTGGGGGAGGGGCACCCCTAGAGAAGCCCGCAGCGCTGAGGTACACACACCTGGAAAATGTGGTACTTCATGTCGCCGATCTCGATGGTTTTACTGCCATCGCCATCTTGCTCTGATTTATTGGTCATCAGCGTCTTGAACCTGGAGCCAAGGAGATGAGACAAGGAAGGGCTTGAACGTGACTTTTATTCCATCACTGTGTGGCAAAGGCCCCATCCATCGCCTGATCGGTCACCAGGGGACAGGAGCATTTTAAAAATCACTGCTGTGCTCGCAAAAGAATTCTGGGCAAGTGACGTTTTACATCGTCCTAGGCTGACAGATAGCTGGGCTGAGCCCCGATCTGTCCCAGCTGCCCTCTCGCTTAGTGACCGTAACACCTATGGCGGGAAAACTGACCTTCATGTTAGAACATTCATGTTTTCTAATCATCAAAAGCAATGGCTTGACCAGAACAATGACCCAGCTCCTCTTGGAGAACTCTGGGTCCCCTCGTGACTGTCCCTCTGTCCCCTGTGGGGTGGGTGGTGGGGATTCCCTACTCTGTGACCACCCTCTGGGGGGCAGAGGCTCTTCTCCAGCCTGCCCATCATCTCATATCTAAATGAAGCTGCACCCCACCCCTTCCCGGAGGGGACAGAGAATTTGTTATCTGGGCTGCCTACCTGTTAGAAGCCGTCACCAGCAGGACTTTATGTGCATAAAACAGCTTTCCTTCCACGAGGAAGGTCACGTCTGACATCTCCTTGTTGTTCAAAAAGTGAGGATCTGTCGGGGTAGGGGGAGGAGAAGGGGATGACGGAGGCGCCTGCCGTCCAGGCACTTGGGAAGGGGAAGGAGGACAGAGATGAGAAGGAGGGGGAGGGGAGGGGAGGTGGGGAGGCCTCACCGAGCCTGGCCGGCAGAGTCTTGCGGAGCTCGGGGATGCGGGGGATGGGGCTGCTGCCGTAGCAGTGCGTGAAGATGGCCGCTAGCTGCTGCGTGACCGAGTCGTTCTGTGGGGGAGAGGCGGGGAGGGGCGTCAGCTCGACCCTCATCTGGAGGCCGTGTGTTTATAGCTCCAGGTACGCCAGGCCGGCTTCAAAAGTCCAGGCCAGGATCAGCGCAGCACTGCCCTTCATTCCCCTTGGATCTGGTTTGGCGAGGGAGGCCCGGTCTTCCACACCGACTCCCGGTTGCTTTCTTGGCCAGGCTCCGGCCCAGACAGAACCCTAGCCTCTGCAGTCAGGCGGGTACAGGTGAGGGCTGGACGTCCACCTGCGGGGTGCCTGTGTCCTTCCGTCCCTGTGAGGGGGGTGTCCCTGTCTGTCTGCCCGTGAGGCAGTCTCCGGGTCTGTCCTGTGGTCTGTCTGTGTGTCAGGCTCCAGGTCCATCCTGCGGTCTGTCTGCCTGTGTGTCATCTCCGGGTCCGTCCTGAGGTCTGTCTGCGTGTGTGTCAGGCTCCGGGTCCGTCCTGCGGTCTGTCTGCCTGTGTGTCATCTCCGGGTCCGTCCTGAGGTCTGTCTGCCTGTGTGTCAGGCTCCAGGTCCGTCTTGCGATCTGTCTGCGTCCTGTGGTCTGTCTGCCTGTATGTCAGTCTCTGGGTCTGTCTTGTGGTCTGTCTGCGTCCTGTGGTCTGTCTGCGTGTGTGTCAGGCTCCGGGTCCGTCCTGCGGTCTGTCTGCCTGTGTGTCAGGCTCCGNGTCTGTCCTGCGGTCTGTCTGCCTGTGTGTCATCTCCGGGTCCGTCCTGCGCTCTGTCTGCGTGTGTGTCAGGCTCTGGGTCCGTCCTGTGGTCTGTCTGCCTGTGTGTCAGGCTCTGGGTCCGTCCTGCGGTCTGTCTGCCCGTGCGTCAGGCTCCGGGTCCGTCCTGTGGTCTGTCTGCCCATGTGTCATCTCTGGGTCTGTCCTGTGGTCTGTCTGCGTCCTGCGGTCTGTCTGCCCGTGTGTCAGTCTCCGGGCCCGTCCTGCGGTCTGTCTGCCCGTGTGTCAGGCTCCAGGCCCGTCCTGCAGTCTGTCTACCTGTGTGTCAGGCTCTGGGTCTGTATGTGGGCTGTCGGGGCCTACGGGGCTGTCTCACCTTGCTGGTCTTGAGGATGTCAAACATGAGCGGCAAGCCCTCAGTCACCAGCTCTTCATTGTACTCCTCCTCCTTGATGGAGCTGAAATCCCGCAGGAGGCTCTGCACCACCGAGTACCGAGACTGGGAGAAGGACGTCCTCAGAGACTCGATCCAGACGTGCAGCTTCCAGGGGACGCCTGGGCCGGGAAGGGGAAGGGCAGTCATCCCTCGGGCAGAGCGCACCCCAAAGGGACCACTGAGCCCACCTCATGACAGCCCCCTTTCCGGCAGACCAACACACCTGATCCCTGCCCAAGTGGGGGTACCCTCTCTCCCCAGCTCAGCACAGTCAGTAAGGAAAGCATTTGTTCACCCTGACGGGCCTCCCTGAGACATAAAAGGGTCTCAAAATTCCCATCAGATGAGGTGGAGGAATGGCTTCAGGCCAAGTGCAGGGAGCCTGATCTCTGAAAATCCACAGCTCAGCCTGGGAACCTTCAAGTGCAGGCCCAGCACCCACACTGGCCACACTGGCTTGTTGGGTCCTGGAATTACCTACTGGGGAGGAACCATTATAATTAGGACGGGTGGCCCCGGAGACTCGAACGCCCGGAGGATATGCAGGGCGCTTGGGGACAAGAGGACCCATGCCTGTCTAGAAGCCTGAAATGAACCCTGTTCTGTCGCTGAGGGCTTTTCCCAGCGCCTGGCTCCCTGGTGTGTCTGTGCACATGCAGTGCCATGTAATTACTGTTTACTAGCTCCCTGGAGTATGTCACTGGGGCTGCAGAGTAATCCAAAACTACTCTGTAAAGGTCATGACAAAAACTAGCGATGTTTCCGATAATTAGAGATTGCGTCTTACTCCCCAGCCTCACTGTGGATTTAAAAAGGTCTGATGGCATTCCCTGGGGACAGGTGCCAAGGGTAGCATCAGCATCGCTGGTTTACTGACTGTGTGCAGGAGTGATATTCCCATTTCATAGGGAAGAGCACTGAGGCTGGCCTGCCACCAGAGGGCCGTGTGGCTTCCGCTTCCTTGGCCCAGCACTGGGGGTTCGTGTGTCATGGCCCCCCGGGAGAGGAGCGATGCTATCATCATGCACCGAGCGCCCACGGTTAGTGGGCACCGGGCCCTGTGCTGTGTGTGACAACTTCACATTCGTAGGGGAGGAGCACTAGGGAACGTGGCAGGGCGGGGATCTCCCCCAGGTCTGTCTGACCAGCCGCCTGGGAGGAAAGGATAAGTTTGCAAGCTTGCAGGCCAGGGAGGCGGGGAGGCAGGCTGATGGACTGGAGAGCATCTCACTGACCAGAAATGTGGACTCCTGGTGCTCGAGATGNTAGGGAACGTGGCAGGGCGGGGATCTCCCCCAGGTCTGTCTGACCAGCCGCCTGGGAGGAAAGGATAAGTTTGCAAGCTTGCAGGCCAGGGAGGCGGGGAGGCAGGCTGATGGACTGGAGAGCATCTCACTGACCAGAAATGTGGACTCCTGGTGCTCTAGATGCTCCCACATGACCAGGCCTCGACCAGGGAAGCTGGGGGGCCTGAGGGCACAGGGCTGGGTGAGGGTTTTGAGACATGTCCCCACTGAGGACTGTCTGAGGCTCAGGGCACCACCTGTCTTGGTTTGAGACGACGGAGGCCCGCCCTGCACTCCACTGCCTCCTGGCCTGTCTGGCCCTGTGGGCCTGGCCCTCTCGTGTGCGTGTGTGTGTGTGTGTGTGTACATGCACACTGAGGAGCAGCACAGCATCTGTGTGTGTGTGTGTGTGTGCCTGTGTCTGCACACGCACACCACGTGGCCTCACCCAGCGCCCTCAGCTCCATGGTGATGTCCACATAGCCGTGCTCCGCGCTGTAGTACATGGCCTCCTGAAGGGCCTTGGTGCGCGTCCGGCTCAGGCGCATGGGCCCCTCGCTGCCGCTGCCCTGGCTGGACGCATCGCTCTCCTCCACACCCTCAGCCAGGATCTCCTCCAGGGACAGCACGT
Source organism: Cephalophus harveyi (assembly GCA_006410635.1). NCBI lineage: Eukaryota > Metazoa > Chordata > Mammalia > Artiodactyla > Bovidae > Cephalophus > Cephalophus harveyi. The sequence continues at coordinate 302,858 of SJYT01058419.1, read as the reverse complement.
CTGCTTTGGCCTGCTGTGGCTGAGTCAGGAGCTTCCTCAGGACGTTCCTGTGGGGAAAGGGACAAAGAAGGGTGATGTCCGAGGCTCCTGCCATGGATGTCGCCTGCCGAGCTGCCTTTCAGCGTCCTGTGGCCCAGATGGGCCAACTACGAGGCATCTGCGGGCAAAAAGGGCTCATGGTCTTCCCTTCTCAGGCAGGCTGGGCCCCCGGGTGAGTCAGGGAAAGGTGCAGAAGACCTCTCCCTTCTGCCATCGGGTGCTGCTGAGAAGTCATGAGCTCTGGGGCCAAGCAGGCTCTGCCATCCTGTGTGATCTCAGACAGGTTGTTCTACCGCTCTGAGCCCTGATGGCTCTGTCACTGTAGCATGGGGAATCAGTATCCTCTCCCAGTTAGCGTGAGGCTCAAGTGACATCACATGCAGAGCCTGATACACAACAATCGTCCTAAGAGCAGCTGACTTGCATATGCCCACGTTGTTGTTCAGTTGCTCAGTCGTGTCCAACTCTTAGCGACCCCATGGACTGCAGCATGCCAGGCTGCTCTGTCCTTCCATCACCGTCTCCAGGAGCTTGCTCAAACTCATGTCCATCGAGTCGGTGATGCCATCTAACCATATTGTCCTCTGTTGTCCCCTTCTCCTCCTGACTTCTATCTTTCCCAGCATCAGGGTCTTTATTCCAATGAGTCGGCTCTTTGCATCAGGTGACCAAAGTATTGGGAGCTTCAGTTTTGGCATCAGTCCTTTCAATGAATATTCAGGATTGATTTCCTTTAGGAAATCAGTCAACCCTTTAGGATTGACTGGTTTGATCTCCTTGCAGTCCAAGGGACTCTCAAGAATCTTCTCGATAGCACAGTTCAAAAGCATCAATTCTTTGGCACTCAGCTTTCTTTTTAGTCCAACTCTCACATCCATACATGACCACTGGAAAAACCATAGCCTTGACTAGACGAACCTTTGTTGGCAAAGTAATGCCTCTGCTTTTGAATATGCTATCTTGGTTGGTCATAACTTTCCTTCCAAGGAGTAAGCGTCTTTTAATTTCATGGCTGCAATCACCATCTGCAGTGATTTTGGAGCCCCCCAATTTCCATGTCCAGTTCTAACTGTTGCTTCTTGACCTGCATACAGATTTCTCAGGAGGCAGGTCAGGTGGTCTGGTATTCCCTTCTTTTTAAGAATTTTCCACAGTTTGTTGTGATCCACAGTCAAAGGCTTTGGCATAGTCAGTAAAGCAGAAGTAGATGTTTTTCTGGAACTCTCTTGCTTTTTTGATGATCCAGCGGATGTTGGCAATTTGATCTATGGTCCCTCTGCCTTTTCTAAATCCACCTTGGACATCTGGAAGTTCACGGTTCACGTATTGCTGAAGCCTGGCATGGAGAATTTTGAGCATTACTTTACTAGCGTGTGAGATGAGTGCAATTGTGCGGTAGCTTGAACATTCTTTGGCATTGGAATGAAAACTGACCTTTTCCAGTCCTATGGCCACTGCAGAGTTTTCCAAATTTGCTGGCATATTGAGTGCAGTATTTTCACACTTTCCAAGGAGCAAGCATGTTTTAATTTCATGGCTGTGGTCACCATCCAAAGTGACTTTGGAGCCCAAGAAAATAAAGTCTTTCACTGTTTCCATTGTTTCCCCATCTATATGCCATAAAGTGATGGGACTGGATGCCATGATCTTAGCTTTCTGAATGCTGAATTTCAAGCCAGCTTTTTCACTCTCCTCTTTCACCTTCACCAAGAAGCTCTTTAGTTCTTCACTTTCTGCCATGAGATTGGTATCATCTGCATATCTGAGGTTATTGATGTTTCTCCCGGCAATCCTGATGTTGCCATGTACTAGTGCATTTAACCCTCCCTGAGAGGAACCTCAGTATTCATGGGTGATGAATACATCTTGCTCAGTGTCACACCGAGCGGGATGCAGACTCAGAGGGGGTTCCAAGCCCCAGGCTCTTCTGTCACCTCCTGTGGCCTGGGGCTCCAGATGGCTGTCTCATGGAAAGGTCCCCAGGCCACTTGGGGGTGGAGCAGTCTCCCTGCAGACCTGCCTGCCCCTCCCCAACCCCTTCCCCACCTTGTGATGGAGGCTGGGCTGTGCGACACTGGGTACTCTGTTAACCCACTGAGCTGACAGCAACAGCGGGATGACCCAGGTCCCTCAAAGGAGTCCCTTTTTGTCTTCTACTCACCTCTTCCTTGTTGCCCTTTGACCCCAGAGCAGCCTAACTCTGGTTAGGTGAGACCAGCTGCTCTGGTCTCACCACTGCCCTGTCACACCCCCAGGCAGGCCTGGCCCCTAAAAAGCAGGGTCCACCATCTGCTCCTGGAGCAGGATGTGATTTCTAGCAGAGCCACCAGGAGCATCATCATGGTGGAGCTGAAGTCTGGGTGGAAGCCCCTAGTGCTCCAGGCTGTGGCGGGCAATGGAGAAGCAGCCCAGGCACAGGAAGGGATGGGGTCCTGGGGCAGCCCTGGGTGGCTGCAGGTGGAGGGTCTTATGGGGGAAGGGGAGGGCCTGCCCTGGGCACCCACCACCCAGTGTTTCCAGGCCTCCACCCTCTGGGTCCACATGCTGCCTGAAGACCTGTGTCTTCTTTCTGGCTGGTGTGCAGGCAGCTACCCTCTATCCACCCTCCCCTCCATCTCTGGAAAGATCTCCAGGCCTAGCTCTTCTGCTCTTGAGAGCCTGCTTCAGGCTCCACAGAACACGGGGCAGGAAGCCCCAGGTGGGTACCTGTGGCCATGCGCGGCCGAGTGGCTGAAGCAGTTCATATCTTCGTGGAGGGAGGAGGCCATGCCGTTGGCTTCGAGCATGCTGAGGAGGGGGTCGGCGCCCCGGCTAAGCAGCAAGCTGACCAGCTCGTAGTTCCCTGAAAGAGATGGGCCAGGAATGCTTCCACCACCCACGTCGCTGCCCCACTGCTGGGCCTGTCTGAGCACTGAGCACCATGGAAACACTGATGATGGAGTGAGGGGGAGCCCCTGGTGACCTGAAGCAGGGGTTTCAAGGCTTGCCATGGGGGTCTCTGTGTGCGGCTCAGCCAGGCAGGGTGACATGGTGAGGAGCGCCAGGGGGAACCGCAGGGCAGTCAGGGACCCTGGCTGGGCAGGGCAGTGGTGCACCTACCGGCTGCAGAGGCCAGCTGCAGGGGCGTCTCCGTATAGCTGTCTTCACCGCCGTTCACTGCAGAGCCCTCCACGTGGGCGCCAGCGTCCAGGAGCAACTGCCAAGGCACGGGAAGGGCACTTGAGCATGGAGGGCCGTGCCGCCTGGGCCAGGTGCAGGGGAGGCTTCGGGCAGTGACCTTTAGTTTCCTTCTGGCATGTGACCAAGAGCCAGCTCCCTCGGGCATCCAGAACTGTAGAACTCCTGGTTACCTTCACGGCTTTAAATGCTCAGAATCTTCCCCTCTGCTTTTTATGGTCTTGGACCAAGCCCCTGAGCTATAGGGACCTCTGAGCTATCTCCCCCTTTCGGTTTCCTACAAACTGGCCGCAGTGAAGAATAGAAGGTAGGTGTGTGCTAACTCGCTTCAGTCATGTCTGATTCTTTGCGACCCTATGGACCGTAGCCTATCAGGCTCCTCTGTCCATGGGATTCTTCAGGCAAGAATACTGGAGTAGGGTGCCGCGCCCTCCTCCAGGGGATCTTCCTGACCCAAGGACTGAACCCACATCTTTTACGTCTTCTGCACTGGCAGCCAGGTTCTTTACCACTAGCACCACCCGGGGAGCCCAAGAATAGAAGGTAACACCGTCCAATCAACCAGGGGAATCTGGGGCTCTTGACGCAGCAGAGGTTGTGGGAAAGGCAGAGCCAATAGGGTCAGAGCTGAGTGGCAGTGCTGGCCACCAGCGACTGGGTGCGCTGGGGCAGGTATCTCAGCTCCCCAATCCTCCGTCTTCCTCATCTAGAAAATGGGAGAGAGGCCGGTCTTGCAACATTGCTGGGGATTAAGTGAAGAGGCGCTCGGTTCTCCATAGGGGTTCAGTAACCAGTGGCTTCTAGGGCTCCCTTCAAAGAGGCTCCATGAGCTGCCCAAGGCTGGGCAGCGCAGGGCTGGAGCAGAACCTGGCTGTCTGGGACACCAGGTGGCCTCTCCTGGTTCTGGCAAGGGCAGGCCTGGCAGGGGACAGACAGAGCAGGGCTAACAGATGCCAAGCGGTTCCCGCTGGGCTGGCTGGCTTTGCCTTGGGCGGGGCCGTGTCAGCACCACAGGTGACTTCAGTCCATCTCACCTTTCCTGACTGACTGCTCTGGAGGGAGCCGCCTTCCCAACCCTCCCAGGTTTCCAGAGACTGAGCCTCCTCAAGACCGCGCTTGAGCAATTAGGCCAATCCTACCCGCCCCTCCCCTGGGACCAGGTGTGAAGGGTCCAGGCTGACCTCTCAGTCTCCCCACAATGTGGGTGTGGGGGTGGCTGTTGGCAGGAGGCTCTTACCAGTCAGACAGCAGCTGCAGCAGCGCTGTCTGAGCCCGAGCACCAAAGCAGCGGAGGAAGACAGAGACCTGCCCGACCGGATGAAACTGGGCACCAGCCCAGACAAGCCCAGGGCACAGCCCTGCAGGCCGGTCCGGGCCAGGGTGGAACCCTGCTCAAGGTCTCAGGAGGACAGTCACCGAAAAGCAGGCCAACCTACTGAGCACCAGCTACAGAACCTCTCGTACAGGCCAGGACTGGGTGGACAGCGACAGGTCGCCATGACCCCTGCCCTTGAGGGACCCGCGATCCAGCAGATGGCAAGGGTGTCATGCGGACTCCCAGGAAGGAGTTGCTGGAACCCTGCAGGCCTGAGGAGCGAAGGAGCCTGGGAGCCGAGAGGCAGTGTTGCCATGCCCCATCCACAGCTTCCATTCCAGGCCTGCCCTGACCCTCAGCCAGCCACAGCTACAGGGGCCAAGGTGGGCACAGAGTGACTTGGCTGACAGGCGAGCAGTGTCAATCTGAGTCTTCTCTCAGGAACTGAGATGCTGAGAGACTATGGCTGCTAACGGAGAGGGGCAGAACCAGAAGGACCACATGGTATAAGCCATAGAATTCATGAGGGAGTAAGAACAGCTCAGGGTTGGAAGGATGGTTGGAGGAAAGAAACACATCTGTGCAGATCTGAGCGCATCTGCACAGATTCCAGATTCCAGCACACCCCGAGACTCATCCACAGATGCAGAGAGGCCAGGCAGGCCTGGTATCATTTGGACTTGGATCTTATTCCCTACAATCTCACATTGGAGCCTGCTCACATCCTGCTTACTAGAGCCTGCTCCTTGGGGCAAACTAGTTGAGCCTCTGCCCTGTTGACCCAGTGAGCTGGCCTTAACTAGTGTCTCTGATCCCACTCAACACATGTGAGGCTGGGGCTGCGCTTGGGGTTCAGCTCATCTGGCAAGCTGAGGGCGCATGGCACGCCTGGCAGGAGCTCACCTGGACCACAGAGATATGTCCGTGTAGCACAGCAAACGTCAGCGAGGTCCAGTGCCGGCTATCCGGGTGGATGGAGGGGTGCCTGGGAGAGTTGCTTGGAACCTGGGAAAATGCCACAAGGGATCAGTGTTTCCAAGGTGAGTGACGTTTCTGGGCGGGTGACACGGGGCCTGAGCTAAGGGGGAGCCCTGCAGGGATGGTGGCCAGGAGTCAACTCAAGTGCTTTCTATATTCAATTGGCAATGTCTGCCTGGAGTACCTTGTGGACAAGGCTCGAAAGGATGTTCAATTAGTGATGTCTGCTCTGGGCAGAGAGATGGCAGAAGGGGAACACTTTATGCCTTGGAAGGAGGTAGAGAAAGAAGTATCTGGAGATGGTAGGGATGGCTGGGGACTAATTCGATAAAAGGGGAAAGGGCCTACAGTAACAGAATCATGGCCATTCTCTCCAATGGGCTCCCCTCTAAGCTCACTTCTCTGGCAGAAAGCCCGAATCTTGAGAAAAAAACCATCTTTGCTAACTATGATCTCTGTGTATCTTATATTTCCAGTTCTCTGAGACACATCTACTCTGTTGTCCAAATCATCACAGCCAGCATGGATGATGAAGACCTTGGGGTGTTCTCTCACTGGGTTGGGGGCCTGGGGCAGCCCTTTGGGGCTTTCTCACCTGGATGTCCAAGTTGGCTCCAGCATCAATCAACATCTGGACCATGGCTTCATCCCCAGCAGCACAGGCATACATCAGTGGCGTCATACCCTATGTGAAGCAAACGCAGATGCTAAACTGTCTGGAAATAGAACATGAGGACACGTGTTCCATAGGTGTCTGCCCTGGAAATCAGACAGAGGTCTCCTGCTTGACCAGCTGCTCATCTGGAACAATCTTGGGTCTTGTGCTAGACAGAAGGGGCTGGGCCTGCCCCTCCCAGGCTCAGGGGACATATGACACCTGAAGGATGAGTAGGGGACATTTCCATGAGCACTATAGGTCACCAGAGGGGCAAAGGGCACAGGCCCTACAGCCAGACTCCAGCACAAAAGGCAACCCCTGCTGTAAACTTTGTACAAGTTACTTGTACTTCTCTGTGTCTCAGTTACTTTATCTTTAAAATGGGAATAACAGTATCTACCTCACTGGGTTGTTGTAAAGAGTATGAGTTACTATGTATAAAGTGCTTGGCCCAGCTAACTATGGATGAGCTGACTAATTAAAATAACACACCAGCACCATCACAGCTGCCCTGCTACAGTGACACATCCAAATCCACCCCAGGCCCTGCGCTGGTAAATCACCGTGTGAAGAGCTTTACGTGCATCCTCTCATTCAGTGATCACACCATCCCTATCGGGGAGGTTCTGCTATTATCCCCACCTCACAGATGAGGAGCGGAGATGGGGACTGACTTGCCTCACAGTCACACAATATGTAAGAGGATGGACTCAGAAGGAACCCAGGCCTGCGTGAGCCGAGAAGCTCTTCTCCCCAAGGCGTCTCACACAGGGTGGAGAGGTTGACGTGAACGTCTCGTGCTGCGAGCAGTTCTGAGCTTTTCTGAAAGCTGAGGCCCAATTCCTACCCGAATTTAGGTGGGCGGTTAACGGAGCCACCCCCTGGCTGGGAATCTCCTCTGTGGCCAGTAACAGCAAAGACTGCAGTGGAAAGCACTATTCCACAGCTGGATGCTGGCAAGCGTTTGTCTGGAGCTCCGCCATGTTATTTATTAGGTTATTTGTGTGTAGACAAGATCTCCTTACCTCATAAATCCTTGCCTAGCACCCAGAGATAAAGAAATGGCCCGAGATTAATCATGGCTGAGAGGTCTATCTACCCCACAGATCATTCTACAAACACCGAGGCTGAGGGAACAAACAGGACTGGGGCATTGACAGAAAAGCCACCGAGTGAGAACCTGACTCTGTTTTATTCCCCCCGGCACAAGCTTGACTTCTTTTTTCTCCACAGGTCTGTACGTGATTCAGACTATAAGCCGTCGACACGTCCTGTAAGGAGAAACTACATTTTTTTGCATGTTGGTCCCTCCCCCTAAAGAGGTTAAATCAAGAGACACTGATGAACAGATTTCAGGGATAATCATCCTAGCGACACCAACAGACATGGAGGCACCTTCATGGAGCATTTACTAGGTGTGATGCAGAAGTCTAGGGGGCAGGTACTGCTATCCCACAAGCTGGAGGCGAGGAGACAGGCTCAGGGGTAAAGCAGCTTGTCCGAGCTGCCACAGCAATGACGGGAGGACTCAACTCCAGCCCTGTGAGGCTGGCGTCCATGGGCTTCCCCACCCCGCCGCTGGAGGAGGAAGACATCTCCCCCAGGATGAAAGCCCCGGAGCTCGCGTCGACAGAGGCACCTTGGGGAGATGCAACACCCAGCCTGTCACCTCCCGGAGCCCTCCTGCAGCAACTCCCTCAGCCTCGTGGTTTTCTGTCCCAGCACGTGCCTGACTGTCCCGCCCTGATGCTCTGGCTCCCAGCATCTCCCTTCCCTGGGATGCCTTCCCCCACTCCTCTCTGCTGCATCCACCCCCCACCCCTTCCCTCCACTCTGCTGCATCTACCCCCAACCCCCTCCCTCCAGCATGACTCAGGAAGAATCCTTCCCTGACTGCTCCTGCCTGACTTGCCGAAGTCCACTGTGGCTTGGGTTCACCAGGCACCTCATCACAGCCTCTGCCATGTTACCATCTCATCCGAGAGTGCTACATGACCTCTATGTCACCTCTCAGCTGCCATTTAACTTCCCCAAGCTTCTGTGTGGACTTCCAAACTACAGTGCCATTACCCCGGGGAAGTTCACACAACTGCATCAAATAAAAATTGCATCTCCCACAAGTAGGGAAGGGCCTGGGGTTAGCCTGCTTGGGTTCTTCTAATCCCAGCTCTGCTCCTCATTAGTTGTGTGAGCTCTGTACCCCAGTCTCCCTATCTATAAAATGGAGATGAATCCTACATCACAGGGCTGTGATCAAGATTAAATGAGTTAATCTGTGCAAAGTGCTTAGAACAGTGCCTGGAACACAGGAAGTGCTGTATAAATGCCACTTATTCACAGCAAAAACAAAAAAGAAAGCAGGTCAAAAAACTCCAGTCAAAGTCTGCCTAAAATTCCTCCATCGCCTCCAACACTTCCTGTCCCCTTTTCTGGCTTCATTTAACGCATCAGTACTTTTCACTAACATACGCTGCATTTCATGACTTTGTGTTTCTTAGTATCTGCCTCCTCCTCTAGCATGCTAACTCATGAAGGCAAGGATTTCTACTGGAGCGTGGCACACAGGATGCCCTAGTACAAGTCTCAGTGATCATTATCCCTAGCTCACTATCAAGCTGATTTCTCTGGACGTTCTCCCAGCCCTGCACCATCTGGGACAGCCTCCAGCCTTCCAGTGAGGGGAAGCCGAATGCCTGTTACAAACGATTTCCAAGGGGTGCCTGGGAAGTCTCTGAGCTGGCCATCTATGTAGACGGCAGAGTGTGATTCGGGAGTAACCCGCTTCTTAGAAACACAGCCAAGTGGGTGGGTCTCAGGTCTGGGACAGAACAGACTGAACCACCGGTTACTGCAGTCGCTCATCACTGCGGACTCTGGTCCTGAGCCTGCCTGGTGGAGCACTTGGAACGTACCTGCTCGTCCATGGTATTCACCCCGTCGGGGCCCAGGGCTTCGATCGCCTGGCTGATGAGGTCGGTCCTTCCGCAGTTGAGCATGCGGAAGCCCAGGTCCTGGTTGAATTTTTCAGTAGCCGCTCGGGCATCCAGCCTCCGGAAGGAACTGAAACAGCATTCAGGTCTGCGCAGAGAAGACCAGGTGTTTAAGCCTGGCTGTTTCTGCTAGGACACGGCCTCGCTATGAGAGGTGACACCTCGGCTGTGCTAGGCCGATGTGCAGCGTGAGGATGGTGTGGACGGGGAGGACAGGGGATTACCATCTCATCGGCTGTGACTGGCCTTGTCATGCTCAGTGACAGGAAGAGTACACGCTTCAGCTTTTCTATAAACACGCTAAAGAAGTGCTCTGAGCTCTTGGGAGCTGTCAACGATCAGAAATGAAATCCCCCACAAAATGATCTCTCAGGGGACTTTCTGAGGTGGAAGAAACTCTGGTTGGGGCTTGGGCCACACACAGTACTCGGCTGTGTATTTTTTTTGCATGGAGCAGGCTGTACTCGTTCTTGAGAATGGTCATTGAGGCCAAGTTCCAGTCCTCGATGCCCCATCCTCTCCCCCCCATGCTTCCTGGTGAGGCCCAGAAGCAGCAAAGAGACAGCAGAGAGTGGACGAGACTCCCAGGTGCAGCCATCCTACCAAGGATGGCCATGGTCTGCAGAGGGTGTGCGATGGGCTTCGATAGGTGGCTTTTGCCTGGAGCCTCGATTGGGCCACAGAGTAGAAAACACGTGTCACAGGACAAGGTCATGGCATTTACAATGCAGACAGAAGAAGGGGAGGGCAAAGTGAGGCTCTCCCAGGTCAAGGATGGCCAGGGGACCGTTCCTCTGGAACAACTTCAAGAAGCCAGTCCAACACTACAGAGGCACACTGGGAAGGAAACTAAGGACCCAGGCTTGGGGCCACATGGGCCTGGCTTCAAATTGAGGCATGGTCAGCTTGCTGGCTGAGCATCTGTGGGCAAGTTACTGCTCCTCCTGATCCTCAGCTTCTCCATCTGTAAAATAGGCATTAAAGCCCCTTCTTCTCTGAGGTTGTCAAAGGACTGAGAAAATGCACATAAAATAGGAGAGCTCAGCACCGGCCTGCACCTAGGAAGTGCTCCAGAAAGTGGTAGCAACCGCAGGGAGAAGGGCCCACTCTGCTGTGTACCCCAACAGCCCCCTGTGAGCGCGCTCTCACACAAAATGCAAATGGGAGTCTGCTCTGTGCCAGACCCGTGGCTGCGGAGGACACACTGGAGAGCAGCCCAGGTCCAGAACAGATCAGTTCTAACAGGTGGGCTCACGAAGAGAGCGCCTTAGAGCAGATCCAAAGAGTGGGCTCAGCCCCTGCCTTCGGCCCCCTCCCGATCCTGGAGAGAGAGGGGCAGCGGGTTTACCCCGGCCCTCCCCGCCTCACGCCTCCCCGGTTCCATACTTGAGCTGCCGGGGCTCGCAGTCCAGGCCGGGCAGCAGCAGCCGGGCCGCCTGCCGGATGTCGCCGCTGTCCACGGTGAGGCTGCGGCGGTGCTCCGCGTACGTGATGGCCACACGCATCCACTCCATCAGCGGTGGCAGCAGCATGAAGGGCCTGGGGGGCGGCAGAGAGAGAGAGGGGGTCAGGCCTGGGCAGGCGCCCCCTTGAGCACCCCCGCTCAGGACAGCCATGGAGGCTGGGCCCACCCCCCACAGGGCTCTGTGAGGGGAGTCACGAGGTGTGGAGGGGACCTGGCTTCCTCCTCAGGGAGACCCGGCCTGTCCCCTTCCACGGGAGCTCTGTCGGGGCTTGGAGGGAATTCCTTCATGGGCCACGAGCAGAGCCTGAGGGCCTCAGGTGGCCCAAGAGGAACTGGGGACCCCTGCCCCCTCCATAGAATTCAGGCGGGCTCTCCAGGGTGCTCGGGGGCAGGGGAAAGCGTCCCAGAGACCCTGGTGTGCTGCTGAGCCCCTTCATCACCACAGACAACACCCCGAGGCTGCTTCCCTCTTTACTTGTGAGACGAGGGGACCCCCACTTCTCAGGACTACTGGAAGGCCAAGTGAGACGACGCGAATCACACTATGCGTGGCTGACAGGCGCTCCCTCAGCTGAGCCCTGGGCTGAGGCGGACCCAGTCACTGCCTGTGGCAGGCCCGCCGGCCGCGGGTGCTCCAGGTCCTCCAGGGAGGGAGCCCCGGGGCCTGTGTCGCACCCAGAACCCACGGCCATGGTGTGAGGCAGCCAGGAGGCCGGGGAGGCAGCTCAGCAAGGCTCCGGGGCTACGAACTCAGGGGGCACCTGCCGCGGGCGCTTGTGGGCCACCAGGGGGCGCCATTCACAGGAAGGTGACTCCTGCCCGCTGGTGGAGCAATGCGGTGGCCCTGCCACTCAGAGCCGGCCCCTGCCCTCCCCACCAAGCTGGACTCCTGTCTGTCCTCTGCCTGTTCTGGTCTCCGACAGTGGGACCAGCCTGGCAGGCCTCACGTTGCAGCTGGTCTTGGCTTCATGCCTGCAGCCCCCACCCACACCTCCAACCTCCTCTGATACCCTGGGCTCCTCACGCGTTAGGTCCCCGCTGTCACCGTCTTTCCCTCAGACAGGCAGAGAGGTGCCCTGTCCCGGAGGAGGACCTCCATCCCTGCTCCTCAGCTGCTGAGTAAGCTACCGGCAGGGAACGTCCTCACGAGACTGCTCCAAGGTTTCCAAGAGCTTGCGTCATCTTCAAAGCTTTCAAAGCTTCTCTCCTTGGGGGCAAAGGACGCCTTTTATTTATTTATTTAATAAGATAAGCAGATGGGGTTTGTAAAGTGGCTCATCTGGGAGTTATTTTGATGTCCCGGTTCCAGCGTTCTGAAAATACACCTAGATTTGGATCATTTCACTGGTGCAGTGTGTGCTTAGTCACTCAGCCGTGTCCAGCTCTTTGCGACCCCAGGGACTATAGCCAAGCAGGCTCCTCTGTCCATGGGGATTCTCCAGGCAAGAATACCGGAGTGGACTGCCATGCCCTCCTCCAGGGGATCTTCCCAACCCAGGGATCAAACCCAGGTCTCCCGCATTATGGGCGGATTCCGTCTGAGCCACCAGGGAAGCCCAAAGTGCACTAACTGTACCAACTGCTATGATGACAAGCTGGCCAAAGGCTGGGAAAGGCTTGTAGCCCTGGCCTTCAGGGATGCTCAGAACATCACCCCAACTTCCTTTCCAGCCCTGACTCAAAGCTTTCATCAGGACACACCCGACCATCAGGCATTCATGGTTCTCAAGCCCACCCTGGCTGTCCCCATCTCAAAAGAATGAAGAGCTCTCACCTCTGCTCATCCAGATCCTCTTTATCCTTCAAGGACTGGTTCCAATGCCAATTCTTTCTAGAAGCCTTCCCACATCCCTTCTTCAATGAAAATACTCTTCCTTCTCCAAGATCCCTTAGAACTCTATTCTAGAATAAATATGTCTCATGCTCATGACTAGACTATTTCTCTCTAGACAATAATGCCTCCACCATCCCTCTCCAAAGTATACCCGGCACAGGGCCTGGACACAACAGATCCTCAGTTAAGTTGAATACTGAAAGGATGGCTAAGCATCAGGAATGTGGCAGAATACATCCGAGTTTTCAGTTCTGGACCAAGTCCTCTTTCTGCCCAGAAAAAAAAAAGACATGTACTTTTCAAGGGCACAGTGTAGACTAGTTATGAGTGGGAAGCCAGGACCCTTAATGGGGAGCTTGTAGAATCCAGGAAGGAACCATAATTCATTTGTGAATTACCCTCCTGTTTATAAGATCTTCCTTGGTTGTGAATGCCCATTTGAATTCCCCCCCAAATATTTTGGAATTTTACAGTTCTTATACCACAGTGCTGCAAGGTAAGCTTAGAGACATATGTCTACATATCAGTCCTTCTGATTCAAGGGGAAGGCTTTATTTAATCCACCAGCACTGGAGACTGAAGGGTAAACAAAAAGATCGTTCACGGATGTGCCAGCCATTCTTCCCTGTTGTGGCCAACAGCCAAGACAAAGAGCCAAGTGTGGCCACAAACGCTCTGAGCAGCATCCCCCAGCTGCCCTACGGGAAATCCGAGAGGGAACTCAGGAAACCATGAAGTCTAATCAGACGGTGTCATGATTCATTCCCCAGGCTTGTGCCTCTTACAATTCGGCACGTGAAAAGATAAGAGTATTGGTAACTGGTGGGCAGATACTGGGGACTGGTTCATTAAGCCTCCAATTTACCAACTTAGCTGGAGATGTGGAAAACTGAAAACTACATTTCGCAGACTCCTTTGTAATTAGACTTCACCATTAAGACATAGCTGCATGAGATCTGATAAGTGGACGTGAGGCGGAGGTTCCCTTTGGGTCTTCTTTGCTTGGTTCTACTAGCGGACCAAGTCATAAAACATGAGGTATTACCTTGCCCCTGTAGAGCATTCCAGCGTCCCTTTCCCGACTTTCTGAGTGCTTCAGAGACAGCAGTACTGCTACTGAAGGCAACAGCAAAACCTTCTTGACTCCAGCTTCAATCCTGAATTGCAGTTTCTGGGGTTATCTCAGAGGGAGAAGCCCCCCAATAGCAAGTTTTGTACTGTTCTTGGTTGGAGTCATTCCTGGAGGTTCAGCCTTCGACCTGTTCCTTGAGCCCACACAATGATTCTTTTGGCACATAATTCCCTGCATTAAATCCCTTCTTGTTGAAAACACCTAGGGTGGTTTCTGTTCCCTGAAATGCATACTGATTAATATTCTCAACACACAAAAATACTCCAGGGTTAAAGCTATCACTATGCCTCTGACTGATGCCCACTTGTCCACATCCAAGGCCATTGCAGGTTCCCAAATGATCCTTTCAGTCCTTTCTCCTCGGCCTACCCACCAGTTGACCTGTGGCCCATAGGAAAGTAAAATGATGAGCAATTCATGGACTTTCTCAATAACATCCTTCCCTTGGCCTGTGGGTTCCAGGCTACTGTTTCCTTTCAGGTTATTTCATCTAGCCCATTGGGCATGCTGAGAAGCTGGCCTTCATTACTGGACATTCTGGAAAATCCCTATAAAAACTCCCATCTGTACTGGCCACGGTTGTGTTCTAACACAGGGTGAAAGGGCTCCAGAGGAGCAAGGCTGGGAATGATTGGCTATGCACCATCCCCAGGGTCTCTCTGGTTCCCTTCCAGGGAAAAAGGCCTGCTTTTCTCTTTTTGCCTTTTCGCCAGGCTGCGGTTGGCCGCAAGCCACTGACGGTCCCCTGTGCTGGGCCTGGCACCTTGGGCTAGTGGTTCTCAAGTGCTCTGGTCTCAGGATCCCCTTTGTACTCTTACGGATTATTCATGCCCTCAAAGAGCTTTTGTTTATGTGCATTGTTCTATCGCTAATTACTGTATCCGAAATTAAAACAGAGAACTTCAAACCTCTGAATACACATTCTGTCAGCCGTCAGAGTGATACTATGCTTGTATGTCACGCAGTCTCTGAAAAACTCCCCAGGGACTTGTGAGAAAATGAGTGAAAAGGCAAATAACATCTCATTGTTATGAAAATAATGCTGACCCTGGGGCCTCCTGAGAAGTCTCTGGGACCCAGAGGGTCCCCAGACCACACTTTGAGAACTGCTGCCTTAGACAAATGCAGCCTTGCCCTGGGCTGACATCCCGCCCCAGTCCAATTCTAGAATGGTGTGTGGTGTACATGCACACTCCTGGCTTAAGGATCTGAGGATTCCACACCGAATTTTCACTGGGAGAAAACTCTAGCTTCTAGAAGCCACTGAATTGAGTCTATAACCTTGGGCATATCATTACCTTCTTTGGGCCTGTTTTTCTTTTAAAGATGGGGTTAGCTTGGTGGTTTCTAGACACTTACCATCATGACAAACCCTTTTGCTGTTATTTCACAGCCTCCATAAGATAAAAGCTGTACCTTCTGTACAGAGGTCAAGTACACAGGCTCTTGAGGGAGACTGCCCTAGGGTGCAATCCACTGCACTCTTGATTAATTAAATTACAATCCTGCTCAAGTTATCTTCTCTTTCTAGACTCAGCTGTCCCATCAACAAAATGGGTATCAATAATAGGGTCACCTCACAAGACAGCCAGAAGTATGTACATAAAGTGCTTAGCACATGGTAAGTTCTTGGTAAAGGTTAGCTGTTACTATCATTTTAGTGTCTGTTGATAGAGAAAATACATAATAGCAGAAAAAGCTACAAGAATCTATTAAATGCTTCAGCTCCAGCCTTCATCAAGCCCAGCCAATTCCCTCTCCACATCCCCCAACCTTCCTGCAAGTATAAACATGCAAAGCTTGCAAAAGCCTGCCAGCAAGCTGCCCACCACCCACTCCACCCCAGCTCATAAAACAGAGCCACAAACGCAACCACTATGTCGAGTGTGATCTGGAGACTGTTTCTGGCCGTGCAGGGCCTTGGCCGCCAAGAATCCTAGACGGGGGAAGGGGCAAGGACAGCACAGACCCAGGAGCTTCGGGGTCATGAAAAAGCGAGGGCGTGAGGGGGTGGGCACGGGATACTGTGAGGGACCTGCAGTCCTCGAGGGCTGCTGGTGGCCTAACCTCGGAAACACCTCACATACACTTGCAAACACATCCGGTCGGGCTGCTACTGTGACAAACAAGGCCACTTAAAAGGGTCACTGACTCCAAGCATTTGTCTTTGTGTGCATAAAATAGCAATTCACATCATGAGGAGAACCCATAAAATATAGCAAAGAAAGTGGGCCTTTAACAGGAAGTGGGGTGAGGAGGAGGAAACAGAGGCTCCGGGAGGCCCAGTGTTTCGCCTAAGGTCACAGAACCCGTCAGCAGCAACAGGGAGACCAGCTCCAAGCGTTGTGACTCAGTTTCTCTTCTCCCTCTTTAATCAAACATTTGAGCCTGAGTATATCAAGCCAACAGGCTCACAAGGCCCCTCACCAGGACCAGGCCTGCAAAAGCCATTTTTTCCCATTAAAAAAGAAATGAAAGAGAACAAACTTCTGAAGGCCTTGGTTTTAAGAGATCCCTGCAGCCTGGGAAAAAAAAACCCAAAAAGCAAACCCTGCCCCACTCAGCAAGCGTATGATTTATTGGGATTACAGTCCCATAAGCGGTGTCTTAACAACATGAAACAGGAAACGCCTCCGATTTCCAGCTCAAAGCAGGCTCTGTTCTTCCTTGAGGTGGGCAGGGGCCTTGGGGAGAAAGTCAGGTTGGCAGATGGGGCGCAAGCCTGGAACTGGAGGCCCAGGCATGATAAGACCTTGTGCCTCTGTCCCCACCGGGCAGGCCAAGTCTGGGGCCAGTATGTCCCCTCTGCACCCACCCATGAGGACTGGGTTCACGTATTCAGGCAGGCAGGTATGGGAGGTGCCCACTGGCTGGGTAGGCCCTCGACACCCGGCCTGAGCTCAGACCCGGGAAACCTGGGCCATGGTTTCTTAACTTCCACTGTTGACTGGGAGCAGAGGGGGGCCTTGGGGCACAGGCCCGGCTCCCGGGGCTGGGAGGGTTTGGGGAGGCCCATGATGGCTTAGGCTAGCTCCGTAAGGGGATGTCTTCATCACAATCTAAGCTCAGCCCACCCTAAGGTAAGGATCCTTAGTCTAGG
The DNA here is from genome assembly GCA_006410635.1 of Cephalophus harveyi. NCBI lineage: Eukaryota > Metazoa > Chordata > Mammalia > Artiodactyla > Bovidae > Cephalophus > Cephalophus harveyi. Next base: position 286,170 of record SJYT01058419.1, on the reverse strand, counting down.
AAAGGAATCTCACAAGGACCAGCCACATAGATGATGGTTGAGGGAGGGGCTGGCCAGAAGATCTCCCAGCCTCAGCCCTAAATTCTTGCACTGACTTTGCCCTGCCTTCAGTGAGGGTCACTGCTGAGCCCTAGGGTGGAATGGGGTGACCTTCCCTCCAATCCTTCTCTCTTCAGGACCTTGCTTGGAAGCACACTGCTTCCACACCCCACCCTGCCATGCTGCCTGGATTGGGCCTGGAAAGTGGCACCATCAGGAACCTGCAAAGATGCCAACCTTCTCCCAACCAAGTGCCAGCTCTTCAAGCAGAGACTGCTCTGGGAAAGTCAAGGTTGGCTCTGCTTTGCCAACTCTGAGGCCCTCACCCCCAGGTCCCCCAAGATTTCCGGAGGGCTGCGGTGGCCTAACACCAAGCCAAAACATCCATGGAGAATGAAACCAACATTGTCCCAAATGAAGTCAGATTCCACTCTCAGCACAAAGGACGCGATTCTAGTCTGGCTCACATCTTGGACTAATTATTTTTCTAGAATGGCTGGTAAACCAGAGTGGTTTGGCTCAGCTTGGAGTCAGAGCTGAGCAGGCATCTCTCTTCTGACTCTGAGGACTATCTCCCCCCAGCAGCCCCTTGGCCTCGGACCCGGCAGCTGACCCCTAGCAGAATCTCCACCTGGGGTCAGGTGACTTCTGTGAGAGGCAGGGCTTAGGGCTTTCTTCGGGGAAATATGCTTTTCTTATTAAAACCCATCTGGTACAGATTAGAGGCACCAGAAAAACCTCTACTTGCTCAGATATGCATATGGATATAAATTTAGATTACAGCCCAGTCATGATTAGCTGTGAACGATTTCCCTACCTCTTCCTATTGGTTGCCCATCAGGGAACCTCAACATGAGCTATGGATGGGAGGCCAATAGTGTAGCAGTAGGGGTATCCTGGGGTATGCTGGCCCAGCTCCTCAGGCAGCCAGGATTTCTAAGGAAACACAAACAGCTAGTGTGTACAGAGCATCTGCTAAGCACCTGGCACTGTTTTAAGCCCTTTACATCTATTGACTCATCTCATCCTCATTGCTACTTTAGGAAACAGGTATTATTATTGTCCCCACTTTATACATGGGGAAACTGAGTCCTGTAGAGGTCAAGTAACTTGCTCTAGGTCACATACCTAGTAAGTGGCAGAGCAGGGAGGTAGTCCAGGGTACCCCCAAGATCCAAGCTCCCAAATAGTATACTCCACCGCCACCTAGCTTAGTAAGTTGACTCTGGCTTCCCATTTTCTGGACACTACGCCACCGCTTTCATCTTGGGAATGATGAGTATTAAGCACAGATTAACCGTGTAACCTGTCACCAAGCTGGACCACATTTGAGAAGGAAGAGGAGTGCTCCTGCCAACAGCACTGGGACAGCAGGCATCAGAGACAAGTGTCTCAGGCAAACACAAACCCCCGGTCACCCAAGCACTCAGCACGTGGGTAAAGCACCCCACTTGGCTCATGGGCCCCTGCAGCAGTGGGAGGCCCTCTGTGCCCACCCGCCCTGAGCCCGGTCTCCATTCTGCTCCTGCACAGCGCACGCCCGCTAACTTGCGTCAGTCGTGTCCGACTCTCTGCTTCTCCATGGACTGTAGCCCGCCAGCTCCTCTATCCATGGGATTCTCCGGGCCAGGATACTAGAGCAGGTGGCTATTTTCTCTTCCAGGGGATCTTCCTGACCTAGGGATCGAACCCACATCCCTTATGTCTCCTGCAGTGGCAGGCAGGTTCTTTACCACTATTTCCACCTAGGAAGCCCCAAAACATACACCAGTTGTAATCATTTTGCTAGCTGGCATTGACTGCTTTCTCCTCAGACTATAATTTCTCTGAAGGCAGAGACTGCTGTTGTCCATCCCTCAGGACAGAAGCCCACGTTACTCAACTTGTGAATCTAGAAACGCACAGCATGCCTCTCACTCCTGGAGGCAGAGCCCTCGAGCTGCGAACACGTTCTCAGGGGTCTGCTCTTACTCCAGTGCTCTCCGCAGGGTCCCTGAGCTCTAAGCCAGCCAGATGAGCTCATGAAACGGGGAAGCACTTCGTCTTCCGTGCTTGGAGGCCTGAGCTGACTTGGGTATTAACAAATGGTTCTCTTCAGAAAAGAAAGAAAATATTGCCCTGATAAAAAGATAACCATTTCACAGCAGAATTTTCTACCCAGGAACCGCTTCCTGGGGGAACTCGGCTGACTGGGGCTAAGGCAGTTTTTCTGGGAGGCTGGAGCCGTCCCAGGGAGGCAATGGCAGGTGTGGTTCAGCAGATGTCCATGTGGCCTTGAGCTGCAGTTCAGGGGACACAGCCATCTATCTTTGATAACTGGGCCTGACTCCAGGGTGGCTTCTTATGTGGGCGGATGTTACAGATTTCAGTGGAGACTGCACCCCTCCACCCTCTCCCATCCAGCAGGGAGGGCTCCCAGTGCTGCGAGCTTCAAGGCATCTATCTGGCCTCTCAGGCCACGGCCCTCCCGCATGGCGGCCTGGCTCGTCGGCAGCTGGCCCAGCCGGCAGCGTATCGCTGCTTCCCACGCGCCTGGAATGGAGCGGGGTGAAGGCAGGCCTCTTTCCACCTGGCTAGGGTGTGGCTCCCTGGGCCTCCCAGCCACACCCCACCCACGGGGCTCACTGCTGCATGAAGGTGTAAGAGATGCAGAATCACCCAGGCTCTGCGTCTGTGATGGCTGACAAGAAACCACAGTTCTTTCACCATGTGAAAGGAGTCAGACCGGCAAGGGCCTCTAGCCTGCTCAAGTACAAGCTCCTTCTTTTGAACACAACGCTTTCAAAACACGGTGACGGTGATTGTCGCCACTCATGGACCTCGGCCAGCAAGTCAGGCTGGAGAGGAGCCTGTGGCTTAGCTGTCCTGCTCCACTTATCCCGCGGATAACTGCTGAGCAGTGGGGTGGGGGTTGGGTCTTTTATTTAGTCTCTGAATAGGTATTCCTGTCTGGATTCAGCTGGGTATCATCACACAGCATCTACCTTTTCCCATACCCCAGAGTCTAAGGCAGAAAGGGGACCCATTCACACAGTCAGGTGAAGAGTTTCCAGAAGGGACTTTCCCAGTGGTCAGTTAAGACTCCATGCTCCCAATACAGGGGGCCTGGGTTGGGTCGCTGGTCAGGGAACTAAGATCCCACGTGCCACCACTCAAACATGTCACACACAGCAATGAAGATCACAAGTGCTGAAACTAAGACCCAGCACACCCAAATCAATCAGTCAATCCAATGGCTCAAGTGGTAAAGAATCCACCTGCAATGCAGCAGACACGAGAGACAAGAGTTTGATGCCTGGGTCAGGAAGATCTCTTGGAAGAGGAAATGGCAACCCACTCCAGTATTCTTGTCTGGAAAGTTCCATGGACAGAGGAGCCTGGCTGGCTACAGTCCATGGGGTCGCAAAGAGTTGGACACAACTGAGCACGTGATGAAAGGATTAAAAAAAAAAAAGTTTCCAGAAACTTCTAGGAGGAGGTAGGGGCATGTCTGTTGAGGCCTGGCAGAGAAGCACATGTGTAAAGGGAACATTCCCAACTGGTTACCAGTGAATTTGACCTGTGCTGTAGGGGAAGTGCACTCCAACTCAGTCAGAGAAAAAGGTTCCCGGCACTTGTTCAGGCTTTCTGTACCCCCAGCCCAACTGCAGCTTCAGGGAAGATGCTGGCCTGGGCAGTAAAGCAGTAAAGCCACAGTGCTCAGATTTGCTGAGGGCTTACTATGTGCCAAGTAAGCATGAGGCCATTCTGCAAACTTTACCCTTTAACAGCTACCCTGTAAGGGAGGTATAACTATTAGTCTGCGTTTTACAAATGTGGACACCAAGGCTTTGAGAGGTTTGTACACATGTCCAAGGTCACACAGCTAGCCAGTGGTGAGCTGTCTGGCTCTAAAGTGAAAGACTCCAGGGTCTTTCCAGAGACCAAACTATCATGCATGAAACGCTCTGAGCCCCTGGCCAGTGGAGAACTGGAAGGCAGGCACGAGGGAGAAGAGAGTTACTGTAGTGCGCCTGCAGGCCTGCTGTGCCCACCTCCAGCCTCTGTGCCCACCGCCTCATCAGCACTGAAGGCAGGAGGGATTGGGGTGCTTGGCTGGGGCCCAAAGCCCCAAGGGAACACTCTGGACCCCTTAAGAGCCTTCTGTCCCCAAATCGAAAATATGAAAACAACCAAGGAGCCGGCAGTCAGAGGAGGCGCTGGGCTTGTGGGAGGAGGGAGGTCTGGGAGCTGGCTGGTAGGCAAGTAGGAGCAGGCCAGAGCCCGCCCATGTGACTGCAGACATCGCCTGAGCTCCTATCCTACCCCATCCCCAGGGGTCTGGAAAGTCCAGGCTCAGCCTCGGAAGCTGCCTTCTTTGAGAAAGCAAACTCCATTCCCTGGAGTTGGGACTTCCCAGCACCAAGGCTCTCTCCGGGAGCCTGGCGATGCTGTAGACAAAAGGGATTGTGGCTACGTGTTATAAAAACATCCCCGGGCCCGGCAGTTCCCGGTCCTCTCCTTCCTGGTGGGACCGGTGGGCGCAACAATGGGACAGGAAGTCATATGCAACAGGCAGCCCCCGGGGCACTTGTCAACGGCTGGGCTGGGATCCTGTCTCCAGCCTCTGTTATCTGGCACTGCTACTTCCTCTGTCTGCCCCCTATCCCTGGCTCACTCCTTCTCGAAAGCTGGATGGATGCCCACCTGTGCTGGCCACCCAGAGCCAGCAAACTCAAGCCTGTGGGGGGAAGAGGCCCCCAGAAGTGGAGAGCAGGCAGCCCAAGTCACAGGAGGTGCTGATGGAGGGACCAGCTTCCAGGGTCTTGTCCTCTCTCCCCTGGAAGGCGGGAGGGAGGTATTGCCTGTGATACCGTGAATTCACTGTAGCCTTATCATTGGCTTTCCCTGTCTAACCTCTGAGCTGTCTCTTTCTAGCTGTGACTTTGGGTGTCCGTCTTGCCCTCTGCTGTGGGAGAAGGCCTCAGTCTGCGCCTTCCTTCAAGAGCTTCCCTCGAGCGCTTGTGAGGAACTGCTAGACAGCTATCATTATAAGGTGCTTTATTAGCCATAAAGCTGTCCAGGACTTCCCCGGCGGTCCAGTGGTTAAGAATTTGCCTGCCAATGCAGGGGACACAGGTTTGATCCCTGGTCCTGGAAGATCCCACATGCCATGGGGCAACTAAGCCTGTGAGCTGCAACTACTGAAGCCCATCACACCCTGGAGCCTGTGCTCTGCAGCAAGAGAAACCACCGCAATGAGCGGCCCATGCACTGCAACTGGAGAGTAGCCCCGGCTTGCCGCAACTAGAGAAAGCTTGAACACAGCAACGAGACCCAGTGCAGCCAAAAATAACAATAAATATTAAAAAAAGAAAAAAAAAAGTTTTGTCCAGATGTTTGTGAAGTGAAAGCTGCTCAGTTGTGTCCGACTCTTTGTGACCCCATGGACTATACAGTCCATGGAATCCTCCAGGCCAGAATACTGGAGTAGGTAGCCTTTCCCTTCTCCAAAGGGTCTTCCCAACCCAGGGACTGAACCCAGGTCTCCCGCATTGCAGGCAGATTCTTTACCAGCTGAGCCACCAGGGAAGCCCCCGGATGCTTGTAGACCATGTAAATATCTATCAGTTCACACAACTTCCACACTTAACACTTGTCGGTGGCAGCCTGTCCTGCGTAGGGACTGGGACCAAACCAGTGAGCGAGGGGCCCGGGACACAAGTACACCACTGACTTTGGAGCATTTGACTTGCTGCTCGGTTTGCAAACCAATGGGTGGATGAAATCCAGTTTTTAGAGTTCTTTGAGATTCTTGGATGGTGGGTTGTGATAAATCCAAAGTTTGTACGTATTTCTGTTCAAAATAGTCCTCACTGAGCTAGTCCTTTGGTCCATCTGGTCTACCTCATCTTTGTCACTTGCCTGGTTCATTGGCTACTGTCAGGGTGAGTTAAGAGGGAATTAAAGGCAGAGACTGAAGGAGGTATATATGAGAGGAAAAGAAAACAAGCATTTTGAGTAGATGTGATTTTTAAAATCACCATTGTTTTGGGTTATTTAAGCATTAAACACGATTTGGTTATGAGTCCTTTCACAGGTTTATGAAAATAGTAATTATACAGCTAATAGCAGCAAAATCAGCAGTGGCCACAGGACTGGAAAAGGTCAGTTTTCATTCCAATTCCAAAGAAAGGCAATGCAAAAGAATGCTCCAATTACCTCACAATTGCACTCATCTCACATGCTAGTAAAGTAATGCTCAAAATCCTCCAAGCCAGGCTTCAGCAATACGTGAACCGTGAACTCCCTGATGTTCAAGCTGGCTTTAGAAAAGGCAGAGGAACCAGAGATCAAATTGCCAACATCCGCTGGATCATGGAAAAAGCAAGAGAGTTCCAGAAAAACATCTACTTCTGCTTTATTGACTATGCCAAAGCCTTTGACTGTGTGGATCACAATAAACTGTGGAAAATTCTGAAAGAGATGGGAATACCAGACCACCT
>SJYT01058419.1:228850-278571 GCA_006410635.1 Cephalophus harveyi | reverse complement strand
GAGAAGACTCTTGAGAGTCCCTTGGACTGCAAGGAGATCCAACCAGTCCATTCTGAAGGAGATCAGCCCTGGGATTTCTTTGGAAGGAATGATGCTAAAGCTGAAACTCCAGTACTTTGGCCACCTCATGCAAAGAGTTGACTCATTGGAAAAGACTCTGATGCTGGGAGGGATTGGGGGCAGGAGGAGAAGGGGACGACCGAGGATGAGATGGCTGGATGGCATCACGGACTCGATGGATGTGAGTCTGAGTGAACTCCGAGAGATGGTGATGAACAGGGAGGCCTGGCGTGCTGCGATTCATGGGGTCGCAAAGAGTCGGACACGACTGAGCGACTGAACTGAACTGATGTATGAAGACTTACTCTGTGCTAAGTCCTTTCAATGGATTACCTCATTCGATCCCTACAAAAACCTTGGCGAGCAGATCAAGCCATTTTTCATGAAAATCTGGGGAAACTGAGGCCTGATAAATTAATGTGCCCATAGTCACACAGCTCATGAACAGCAGAGCAGAGACCCCAGGGATGGTCTTTCTGACTCCATAAGTCCAACCTTTAGGTTCTATAGTCTATCTCACTGAACAAAATACTTAACTGCTTACTCTGTGCCAGGGAATGTTCTATGTGCTGGAGTCATAGTGGTTACACTGACCCTTAGCATTTACCTTCTAGAGGGGTGAGAAGAGGGCAGAAAAGGAAGTAAGCAAACATAGACAAGGTAGCTTCAGACAGAGGAGGGTGCTTGGAGGAAAATAAAAAGGAGACAGAAGGATGGGGAATGACTAGGGGTGGGAGGGATGGCTCCCTGTGTGCACTGCAGGCTACAGACAAGTGGCTTCAGAGGTCCCTGGACACACCAGCTTGAGGAGCACATGGAAAAAAGTACTTAATCCACCCAATAGCTATTTTTATTTCTTTTACTTCCATTCTGGGTAAACAGATGGAAATTTAATGCACAAAAGGGGGGGAGTAGAAAGAAAAGAGCTTAACATTGCAAATCTTCTTGAAATGGTATTTAAGGGAACCACAAGTCAGGAGTACAAAGCCATCACTGCCATCATCTCTATTATTTGATAAGAAAACACTTTCGCAAGCTGAGCAAAAGATTAACGAGCCCATTTCTTCAGACTGAACACTCAGCCTGTCTGCGGGTGCCTCCTATTTATGTAAAGTGCTCATCTGAGGGGAAACAGCCCTCTCCTGCATCTGGACTGGAACAAAGAAGGGCCTCTCCTCACCGTGGGCTTCATGTGTGTTGGGAGCCTTGCCCCAGGATTTTGAGGCTACCCCAGGAAGCAGGTACTCCTGGGATCTTCACTCTACACAGGAGGAAACCAGGGCTCAGAAGGTAAGGAGACGTGTTCCTATCACATGGCTGGAGGAGGAGGGGCTGGCTTGATCCTCACACACCTTTGAGAACGCAGGTCTCCACGAGAAAACCACTCAAGTCCCACCCAGAAGCATCTACCTAGACAAACAACAACCAGTGATGACTTAAAAACACACACATACACCTATTCTGTGTTTGAAAAAAATGTAGATCCGGACTTCCCTGGTTGTCCAGGTCCTAGTGGTTAAGAATCCACCTGCCAGTACAGGGGCCACACATTCGATCCCTGGTCTGGAAAGATCCCATGTGCCACAGAGCAGCTAAGCCTGTGCACAAAATCTACTGAAGCTGGCATGCTCTGGAGCCTGAGGGCTGCAATGACTGAGTCTTTGTGCCCACCTACTGCCTATGGCTGCAGCCAGAGAATCCACTGCAATGAGGCAATGAGAAGCCTGCGCACTGCAACAAAGAGTAGCCCCCGTGTGCCCCAACTAAAGAAAGCCCGCACACAGCAGTGAAAGCCCAGTGTAGCAAAAAAAAGAAAAAAAGTAGATCCATGTCGGTCACAAAATACACACTGTGAAGCAACAAAATCCCTCCATGGCTTCTGCTGCCCACACCCCATCTGTCCCAGTGTCCTGTGGCTGGACTTTAAGGCCCAGTTAGAAGGCCAGTCTGTTCGAACATGCCCACCCCTCTCCAAGGATGCCAGCCTTCTCCAAGATCCTCTGGAACAGGATGGTGAGTATGATGATGAAGAAGAAGGAAAAGAAAATGATGATGACCGACATATACTGTGTGCCAAACATTAATACTTTGCACATACTAACTCAATCCCCACGACACTTTCAGGCAGTCTGCAGTCCTGGTCCTGTGCTGAGAAGAAACTGAGGCACACAGGCTAAGTGACTGAGGCCACCAGCTCGTAAGTAACACAGCTGGGACTGAATCCAGGCCAGTGGCAGGCCCTGAGAGCTGACCTAACGAAGTACCAGACCATCAAGCTTCCTGTAACACTATCTGCTGGCTCACGCTCAGTGTCTCCCCCTTGTCTTGTTTGTGCCTCTCTTATTAGGCAAGAGACTCGATCACATAAGGCTCGCCTTCATAATTCTCTTATATCCCTTCCCTGCTGATCAACAGAAGTATAGCGAGAAACATGAGTTAACAAGTGAAGTGCTTAAGATGGTATCGTATCCGTCACTTAATATGTGTTCTATAATGCTCGCTATAATCAGTAGGGGTGTTTGTAAGGAGGAGTAATATTAGGAGTTGCATTATTAATTATTATACTGGTAGTGGCAGTAGTTATCTTCATAGTATCAATAGTAGTTAGTAGTAGTAGTAACTGTATGAGTTGTAGAACCACTTTTAAAGAAACCTCATCCTAAAGAAACATTCATCATCAATGAAGAGAGACTATTCTCAATGTCAACCATGTCATCTAAGAATGCTGACAACCATAATGGGAGGGGGGGCAGGGCGACAGCCACCGTTTAGTCTTATGGACCGGGCACAGCTTTACTGTACTCAACTCATTTAATCCTAGTAGCATCTTATTATCTTCACCATTTTACCATTAAGGAAACTGGAGGCCTAGAAAGATGGGCTGACATGTCACACTGCTAGAAGATAGTAGAGATGACACCTCCAGGATGACCCTAGAGGCTGGTGGAGCTCCCAACCTCGGGCAGTACCTGCGGTCACGGTATGGACTTTAGGTAGAGTGGGCCAGAACCCTGTGGGCTCACATCTTTGCTAACTCCAGCTTTTCCAAGTTCTGTCCACATACTTTCAGGAACCCTCTTGGCCAGCAAGACATGGATCAGGGCACCCAAGGGCTGGGCTGGACACATAGTACCTTCTTCTGGGATCCCATCTGGAAAAAGACTTTGAGCAAAAATAGCTCCATGGGAACTGGGGACTACGTTTGGTATCAAACCAGCATTCTAGAGGCTGGACCGCGTACCAGACAGCTCTGGGCTGGCTTCTGGTAGGAGGGCCTCTCCTCACACAGCATGGGAAGGGCTTCCTAGCACCTGCATTCTCAGAGCAGTCCAGGTGCTGAGAGTGGATGTGGGGGGAGAGGGCAAGTGGAAACCAGTCGATCCTGAAACCATGGAGCCAGACAGCAGGGCAGGGCTTTCTAGGCCACAGGCTCAGCCCTCCCCATGCCTTGGCCCCTGAGGCCCCAGCCCCCTCGGGCATCATTCTGGACTGTATTTCCTTGTTCTCACCCAGTTTCTCTCTCTCGCCCCCAGATCCCCACTCTATCTCCTGCCACGTGGTGGCATTCGCTTGTTCCTTCTGCCTGATACTAATCATCATAGTAGCTAATACCGAGCACTCACGGTGTCCAGGTCCTGCTCTAAAAAAGTCCTGCCTGCATTAGCTCCCTAGCACTTGTAACTTAAGGGTGGCTGTGAGGAGTACAAGTAACATGTACCCTCAGGCTTTGCAGAGACTAAGGGATAGGTTGAAGGTTCTAAAATCAGTCAGTGAGAAGTGAGATCTCTTTGAATTGCAGTTTTCCCCTCTGATTGCGCTCCGTTGGCTAAGAAACAGGACACCAGATGTTTCTAAGCTGCATCCCAAATCAGACGCTCCTCCTGGCTCAGTGTCCTGAACACCAGCAGGGCCTGAGCCTTTGGAGCGTGCTTCTCTCCACAGAGGGGCACCGTGCAGGGCTGGGGTGGGGAGAGGGAAGCCAGGGGCCAGGGCGTGAAGCTCAAGCAAATGGACTGGGGTGTAGACAAGCGGCCCACCTTCATTCCCAGTATTCCGCAGGTGTCTGGCTTCTCCGGGCTGGTGGCAGCACTTCTTCGGGAGTCTGAGCACCCCCAATGCCCCAGGTTCTGAGGCAGAAAGCCAGATTTCTGCCCCCCTCCACCTCCGCCCCCTCTGCCTCTCTAGCTGTATCTGTCTCCCTCCACGCGCTCTGCTATATGATGTTCTCGTCCAGCAACTCACTAGCGAGACAGCAGACCTCCCTCCGCTCCTGCACGTCTCCACGACCTCCCTCCCTACTTCCCCAAACTCCTCATTCCCAGGAGGACCATGCCCTCTGTTCTGGCTCCCCGTCCCTCTGCCTCCAGGCACAGTGAGCGAGGACCATGCTGAGCCAGATGGCTGTCCGTTTTCCTCCAGACCACAGAGTGGGGGGAAGGAGGCTCCCCCCATCTCCCTGGGTAACCCTGGATTTCTGACAGCAAGTACTTTCACTTTCTGAGCTTGGTCACGGGTGATGATGTGCCCTGCAGGGTGGCAGCTGGGACTAATCCTGTGTTTGAGACCCTGCTGTATGCCTCGCTGGTGCCTGTGATGCAAAGCTGCCAGCAAGAAAGGGATCCTGGGAGGCTGCAGGGAGGTTTCAGCTGCAAGGGCCCTCTCCAGGAGGCGAGGAAGGTGTCCTGGGAGAGGAGAGGCTGGTGGGGCCGGAAGAGCCCTGGAGGAGGTGGGTCCCCAGGGCTGGGACCCACCCAGGTTTTCTTAGAGCTTCAGGACTGGTTCTCAGCTGTGGCTGGGAATGCTGTAGCCTGGCTGGTGAAGGGCGAGGGCCTTCAGGTCAGAGAGACCTGATTTGAATCCTTGCCCGGGTACTCAGCAGCTCAGTGCCCCCAAGCCCTGTGCCCTCATTTGTAATGTTAGCACGCACCTTGCTGGTTCATTGTGGGACACGGAAGAAGCAGAAGTAGGTAGAGCTGCCCTTTTAAAGGGAAGAGGTGGCTCCTTTCACGTGTGTTATCTCACAGCCCCATTTTACAGATAGGGAGCCTGAGGCATGGAGGGGCCTGTGGGAGAGGCTGGATCTGAGCTCAGGTCTCTGTCTGAAGCCTCTGCTCCCTTCCCCACTGCTGCCCGGCTCACCGCAGTGGCAGATGGAAGCACGTAAGAGTGCCTCCTTGTGCCCCTGCAAAGCTGCCCCCTTGCAGTCCCTACTTCCCTCCTCCCTCCAAACCCAGAGCGGGAAGCCATGGGGAGGATGGTCCTCATGGAGAGATACTGGAGCCCCATCGACTACTGAAGAGGTGGCCTGTGGCATAGCAGGGACCCAGGATGAGCTTCGTGGAGGGATGAATAGTATGACCCACCCGCCCCTGTCAGCATTATCGTGGTCACACACAGCACCCAGCGGGAAGGGAGAAGGGCGGTTTCTTCAAAGCAGAAACCTACGAGCACAGACTGGAGTGGCACCATCCATGGTGTCATGGGCCAAACCCAAGTTATCAAGCTGAGCTCCTTAGCCCACGTGTGTGAGGTCATGGAAGAGGTCCCTTAATCCCAACAGAGCCAGACATCCCCAAACCATCGAATCCCCAATCAGACCCAGAGGTTCTGCCTTATTCTGGTTGGGAGACCTGACCCCATGTTCCAGACCCAGGACAGAGGGAGGAACCTCAAGGGAATGAAGTGGGGGACGGGAGAGGACAGAGACACTGCCAGACTCAGAGAAGCAGAGGGTGTCTCCCTGGAGCCCTAGCAAGCTCCAGCCTCTTTGTGCACAGGAGCGAAGAGGGGCCCCAGAGCTCTGCTAAGGGTGTCAGAGCGGCAATGCCTCACTGGGACACGTGGCCTGGCCTGCAGCGGGAAGGCCAGCCTGGCTCTCCAAGGGCGGCAGGGCCTCCCTTGGATGGCAGGGTTCCCAGAGGGAGCCCAAGTGCAGCAGAACCTGCTTAGCAGCCAGGAGCTGGGCCATCAGAGAGCTGTCGTGCCGTCCACCCGCCTGGGTATTCCTAAGGTGTCCTCCTTACCGTGCCCAAATCTGACGTTTGGGGATTCTTTTTTCCTCATGCTGGTTCCAATTTTCCATGTGTCTAACACTCATTTGAAATGATTCATGGAAAAATGCCTTTGCGTCCAATTTCTTTGTGCCACAGACAGTGCGGTTTGTAAATAATGGGCTATCTAAACACACACTCGTGTGTATGTCACCACTCCAGCGCAGCTGCAACAATCACAGACAGACAAGCAGCTTGGGTCACACAGGAACCCTGATGCCATGTTTCGGAGCCTCAGACCCTGGGAATCCTCCCAGGGGGAAAGTCAGAGGGTGGCCACAAAGACATCCCAGGGCTCTGGGCACAGGGCCTGCAGAAGAGCACCTCCTGGGCCAGCGCCGCAGCCAACGTCCACGGTCACAGCCCTAGGGTCAAGCCGCCCAGCCTGGGGCAGCGGGTGCCAGGGAGGTACTTCTGCCTCCTCTCCCAGTCACCTTTGTTTGGGTGACCCAGCCTCAGGCACCCTCGGGGACCAATAAGCAAGCTCCCTCTCTCCCCGTCCCCACCCTTTCCAGATGTTTTCTTGGCCCTTTCGCCCTCCCAGCCAAGCTCTGGCAACCACAACAATTTCTCCGCAAAGCAGAAACAGCTGGGGCAGAGGGCCCGTGCTCTGACCCCACCTCCCTGCGGGTGCTTCCTTCAGGGAAGCCGGGCCTCCACCTGCCACCTTCTCGCCCTGTGTCAGGCCCTGCCTGCCTCGGCCCTGCATTCGCTAGACAGCTCCCAGAGGATTAAAACGATGATGATCCAATTCCATCAGTTGGGAAAGGGCTGGGCCCCTACGGGAGAACCCTAGAGGAAGCCAGCAGGCCTGGGCCCTGGGGCTGCTCATCCACTAAGTTGCTGGAGATCAGATAATCGGCCAGAGCCATGACATTCCCATCTGTAAAATGAGTGGACGGAGCAGCACATGCCTGAGATTTCTAACAAGAATGATGGTAACAGTGACATCACGGTCATCAACAGAGGTGACGGCTACCGATGGAGGGCCAGTTACCACCCAGACATTGTCCTAAGTGCTTTTTCTCAGAGCGTGAGCTCACGTGCGTCTTACCACCCGCCTTTCTAGGTAGATGTGAATGCCTCATTTTATAAAAGAGGCAAGTGAATTTCTGAGAGCCCAGGTGATGAGTGCTAGAGCTGAGAGGGGCCGAAGCTCAACTTCGGAGCCTCAGCAACCCACAATACATCAGCCCAGGCAAAGCCCACTGCACTCCAGGGCCAGACCTTCCTCCATCTGAATGCACAGTCCTCGCCGTGTCAGGCCACCTCCCCACAGGCAAACAGGCCAGGGTCAGGGTTCTTCGGCCACCTTGTCAGTCACTCCACATGCGCACGGGGTCGCGTGGCCCACCAGGAACGCAGCCCAAGGCAGAGCCCTACCGTTCATTGTTCAGGGCCATCCTCGGGGGGTCCAGGTTGGGGTTCTCCATGGACTCCATCTGTGGACACCGCAGGAAGTAGTACAGTGTGTGGAGGGCGTCGGGGGACCAGGTGATGGGCTGGGGCGGCTGGCGGGCCTGGCGCGCGGGGCTGGAGCCTGGACACAGTGAGTGGCGCCCCTGCATGTGGTGCATGGCGCGCGAGACCAGGTCACCTGCAGGGGAGGAGGGCAGGAGAGAGCGGGAGAAAAAGAAAAAGTCTGAGTCGCCAGGGCACATTCTTCCAAGGATCCTTGCTGGTTAGAGGAACAGTGCCTAAGCCGGCATGCATAATTACTGTTTACCCAGAGGCAGCAGGCGGAGGTGGCAACTGTCACCCAGATGCACAACAGCAACCTAGATTCCCTTTCACTTCCAGTCCTGCCCTAACAGTTGAATGAAACACTTGGCAGGGCCTGGCCCCACCAGACCTTATGCTAATACAGTTTCTTTTTCAACATCCCCACTCTCTCCACCATCCCACGGGCCTTCTCCCCGCTCCGACCATGGGAATCTCTCTGGGCCTCTCCTCTCAGCCTCTAATTCCTGTGCCAGGCTGTGTGGTGGTTCTTTCCCATGCTGTCTGGAGGCAGTTCAAGTACTTCTTTTTTAAAAAATTATTAAAAAAATTTTTGGCTACGTGGGCCCTTTGCTGTGGTGTGTGGGCTTTCTCTAGATGCAATGGGCGGCTTCTCTCCAGTTGCGGCCCTCGGGTTTTTGTTGCAGAGCATGGACTCTAGAGCATACGGGCTTAGCAGTTGAGGAGTGAGGGGTTAGCTGCCCCGTGGCATGTAGGATCTTAGTTTCCAGACCAAAGATGGAACCCACGTCCTCGGCATTGAAAGGCAGATTCTTAACCACTAGACCACCAGAGGAGTCCCCAAAGTGCACGCACTTCTGCAGAACAGGGCTTCCCTCTCCAATGTCCCCAAGGAAAACTCTCACCACTACCATCCACTATGCTTACTATGTGCCGGGTGCTCCATTTTCTAGAAAAAGTCTTTAATTTGATCTGTACACTGCTGGGGTCCAAGTATATCCCCATGTTACAGATGAAGAAACTGAGGCTCATCCGGTAAGTAAACATTTACTAATCCCATGCATTTCCCTGATCACAGGGATGTCAGGGTGTCCAGAGGTTAAGTCAATGGTAGAGTCTAGATTTGAATCCACATCTGTAAGTCCATGAACTGAGCAGAGACCCAGGCCACAGCCTGCCTTCCTGAAGGTCGTGGGGTCCTCAGGTTCCTATATCCTGTGCTGTGTTTCTTCCCTGTCAAGTCTTTTCAATACCCCACCAGCTTAGGACAGGAAATATCCTATCATTGTGTGAGGCCACAATGCTGAGAAAGGATGGGTGAAACAGCCCCAGGCACCCGCGGGCCCCTCATTCTAGGAAAAGTGGCGCCTTCCATTCTTCTCAGGCCTGAGAACTCAGGGGAGCGTCCCCTGTGGGTCAGCTTCCTACACCCCCATGCAGTTCCTCACAGATAGCCCCTTGGATAGAAAGCCTCTGAGCAAAGCTGAACCTGTGGAGGGAGAAACCAGCAGGTTTTATTATGGCAGGTAAAGTGTCATCTGATGTTGGCAGGACCAAATCATTCACTTATTCCCTTAAACTTCCCTACAGAGCATCTGGGTCCAGTACTCTGTTCTATGTATCCCTGGGGCCCTGTACAGGTTCTATTTGCAAAATAGGTGCTCAGCAAACATTTGAAGAATGAAAACGTAGCCTTACACATTCACTTCATTCTGAAACACTTCTGGTGGTACTTGACTTGAGCTCATCAGATGCCAAGTCCTCCCATGACCACCAGAGTGAAAACGTTTGGTTTCCAAGCAGGGACAGTGACAGCCCTGGAGCTAGAGACCTTCATGCAGGGAAAGAGCCCTCCATGCCCCCTCACCCCCGGGTCCTCACTCCTCTCTATACAGCGGACCCTGCTTAGCCCACAGCTGTAGTTTGGGTGCCTTCTGCCAGATCCCAGGGCCAAGAGGGCTGAGAGCACAGAGTCCCTGATACCTAGCTCCATCCCCCAAATCGATTTAATTGGCCTGGGGCAGGACCCAGGTGTCTATATTTTGTAAAATTTCCCTTGCTGAATCTAATGTCCAGTCAGATTTGAGAATCACCAGGTAAGCAGATTAAGAGCGTAGATTCCAGAGTCAGACCTGCCTGGGTTTCAAACTAACTGTGTGCCTTCTGTAAGTTACTTATCAAAACCTCAGTTTTCTTATCTGTAAAATAATTGCTTCTAACCACAAGTTCTGAGAATTCAAATAAATAACCAATGTGAAGCACTTAACATCATGCTTGGCACAAAGGGCTTGGTAAAGTTAAATGCTGCTAAGTCGCTTCAGCCATGTCTGACTCTGTGTGACCCCACAGACGGCAGCCCACTAGGCTCCTCTGTCTCTGGATTCTCCAGGCAAGAATACTGGAGTGGGTTGCCATTTCCTTCTCCAGATGCGCAAAAGTGAAGTCGCTCAGTCATGCCCGACTCTTAGCGACCCCATGGACTGCAGCCTACCAGGCTCCTCCGTCCATGGAATTTTCCAGGCAAGAGTGCTGGAGTGGGGTGCCACTGCCTTCTCTGGTAAAGTTAAACACATCACCGTTATTATTACTGTCCTTTGTTGTTGTTCTTCTTCTAGACTACAGGCCACCTTGTCATGCTCTTTCTCTTGGGACCTCTGCCTGCAGTCAAGTGCTGCTCCACCTTTCCCAGGACAGGAGGAGTCCAGCCCTGCAATGTCAGATCCCAGCTCTGCCCTCAGGTCCTGGGTGGTAGAAACTGGTTCCAATAACCCCAGGCCAAGCCACCTCCCAGAAGCTAGTTGCAGAGTTATGCTGGCTGCAATAAGTTGAAACCTGGCTCCCGTGTCTCCAGATCTGAATGTTATAACCGTTGGCACGACCACAGGACCATGAGGAGGAGAATTCAGAATCCCTGATAGCATCAAAGAAACCTTGGTGAAATATCATCACAAAGTTTGATAAGGTAGAAATTATTACCATTCATTACATTTAAAATTATTGCATTGTTACTGGTGTAGACCCCTTGGCAGCACGTTTCCAGCCAGAATACAGGCAAGAAAGTCAAGGAAGGAACAGATGTGCCTTTTAGGGAAGCCAGGAAGAGAGAGGCTTTCCCGGAAAACCATGAAGGCATGGGAACTAGAGATGGAGGCTCTGGATACTTTGCTCCAAGCCAAGCTGCAGGCGACCAGTCTCTCTCAAAGACCAAAAAGACAGATGCCTGCGGACAACTCTGATCAGGCATCTAAAGACGTAAGCTGTGCTGCAGCGCCGTGTAACAGGCAAAGACAGCTGCGTGCTCTGGATGTTCTCCCTGAGAGACTGTCCTCCCTGCCACTTTCTATTTCTAGGCTTTGTGACAGACATGAAAAGATACGACAAAATCTCTAGTCTCTACAACCACCCCATCAGCGAGGCATTTCCATTTCACAGATGTGGACACAGGCTTACACAAGTTAAATGTGTCCAGGGGCACAGCAGCAAAGGGACCAGCCAGGACTTGAAGTGCAGTCCCTGTGTCCCAAATGCACGCTCTCGACCACTGCAACATTTCTTACTCGAAGGATGGTCTGCAGACTGGAACAGGTCTGCGAAACTGGTGGTTACTGGTTCAGAAGTTCAATTCAGAAACTGAAAGTGAGCTTGAAAAAATTTCCAGAGCAGTCTGACAGAGTGATTTTTATGCCTATTTAATATAATAAAAAAATAAGATGACTTGCATCTGACCTGCACTTTATTTTGTGTTTCTAGACACTTCTTTTTATTTTATAAAAGTTTCAGTTTGCAATAGAGCTATGATAAGTTGCTTCGGTTATCTCCAACTCTCTGCGACCCCATGGACTGTAGCCTGCCAGGCTCCTCTGTCCATGGGATTCTCTAGGAGGAATACTGGAGTGGGATGTCATACCCTCCTCCAGGGGATCTTCCCAACCCAGGGATCAAACCCACATCTCTTGCATCTCCTGCATTGGCAGGCAGGTTCTTTACCACTAGCTCCACCTGGGAAGCCCAACAGAGGTGAGGATATACCACTCCTGGCCCGTCACCACAGTGAGTTTGAGAAGCTGTGGCCCGACGGGGCTGTGCTCTTGGTTTGGCACAACTGGGCTCTCAGAGCTGCTTCTGAGATGTCTTTGTACTCGAGAATCAATTGACCCTAAGCTTGATGAGACCTCAATCTAAAGCCCAGGAACACCCAGGAGCAGGGAGAAACACCCTTTCTGCTTGCTAGCCATGAGAGCCTTGATCAGAGGTGCTATGGGTTCCCCCTGGGCTGTCTAACGCCCATCAGGAGCCATTAGATAAAAAGAGAAGGGGAGGGACTTCCCTGGTGGCCCAGTGCCCAACACTTTGCACTCCCAATGCAGGGGGCCCGCTTCAATTCCTGGTCAAGGAACTAGATCCCACATACCACAACTAAGGGTTTGCAAACTGCATCTAAAGATCCCACATGCTGCAACTAAGATCTGGAGCAGTAAAAAAAAAGGAGCAGGGGTAACCTGGGATTTAACACTGTCTCCAAAATGAGGCCCACACCACCTGGTTCCCTTTAAAAAAGTGTTTCATTTCTTTCTTATTCCCTCCCATTTACATTCTCATAAGTAGAGAGGGACAGAGGAAAAGACAAGTGGCTGGAGCTTCCTGTGCAGCTGATACAAGGGTGAGACTTCCTGACCTACCTGGCAGGCTGGTCCTGGCGAGGTGCAGTGAGAGGATGCATGTTAAAGCTGGGCTAAACTCTCAGGGACGAGGTACTCAGTGCCAAGTATCACTAGCCTCATTAAGTTCTTTAGTCTCGGAGGGAAAAACTGCAATATCTGCCTCCACCTTCAGCTTCCTCCTCCTTCATGATGATTAGCAAAAACATTGGTTTCAGAGTGAGAGAGCTTGGGAGTCTTAGCACATGACACAGCCAGTTGGGTTGTTGGTGAAAGATGCTCTGGGCATCCTTCTTACCTTTGGCCTGAGGAATGGCTGAGCCAGGATGAGGACCAATCCTAGGTGGGCTATAGGAGGCAAAAACGGAATGACAGACGATTCACTGGGCTTCCCAGGAGGCACTAGTGGTAAAGAACCTGCCTGCCAATGCAGGACACACAGGTTCGATCTCTGGGTTGGGAAGATCCCCTGGGGGAGGGGATGGTAACCCACTCCAGTATTCTTGCCTGGAGAATCCCATGGACACAGAAGCCTGGCAGACTACAGTCCATAGGGTTGCCAAGAGTTGGACACAACTGGACTGACTTAGCACGCAGCGAATTCATTTCTACACACACACACACACACATGGCTCAGATACTGTTCTCAACACTAGTGATACGTACTACAGGGGTACAACAGAGAAAGTCTCCATTCTTGTGATGGTGACTTTCTAATCACATGGGAGAGATGACCAACTATTCACCTGCCAAGTGTCCATTAGTGCTTGGAATAAACCAAAGCCATAAGATGGAACACAGAGGAATGAGGGTGGGACCTTGAGTCTCTGCAGGGTCTGTGGGGAAGAACGTGCCACGATTGGGCACCTGGGGGAAAAGGTCACGGGCTGAGGAATGACTAGTGCAAAGGCCCTGGGGTAGGAGGATTTTGGCGTGGAGGCCAGGGTGGTTGCAGGGCGGTCAGCAAGAGAAGAATAGTAGGTGATGAAGCCAGATGGATGACATGTCCAGTCCTGGATTTCGTGAGTGTGTTAGAAAGCCATAGGGAGAGTGGAGGGGATACTGAGCAGCAGAGTGACAAAATCCAGTTTGGGTTTTAAATAGCCCTGGTTTGGGCTGAGTTGTTGGAAGCAAAAGTGGTGAAAGGAGAAAACCAAAAATCGGGATAGTTTTAGAAGGTAGAAACAACAGGACTTGGTCCCTGGGCTGAGTGACAAGGACAGAAAGATGACAAGCCTGTCCCCGGAGAGTAGTTTCTGAATGCCCCCCTTGTGTCTGACTGTGGTTTGTAACAGGCATGGAGACTACTACAATAAAAGGCTCTAAGATAAAAGTCAAGATCAGATTCCAATCTTGACCTCAATTGCCTTGAGATGCTGGTGGCTGGGCTGCTAGCCACGTCTAGGAAGCCCATGCGTGCGTGTGTGCTAAGTCACTTGAGTCGACTCTTTGCGACCCTATGGGCTGCAGCCCACCATAGCCCTAAGAAATTCAGAGCTTTGCTAAAGCCAGACACAGCAGGAGTCAAGCCCTCACTCGGATTCTTCCAATCAGCGGCCTGACTTGGGGGCAGTGACTTTTCCTCTCTAAGCCTCAGTTCCCTCACCAGGACATACCCTGCTGAGCTGTTCTGCAGAGTAAATGAGATCACGTGACCAAGGTGCTTCATCCAGTGCCTTGCCTACAGTAAGTGCTCACAATGTTCCAAATGTGAAACAAAACCCAAGTGCTCTCCAGTGGACTGAAGCCTACATGTGTTCCCCATTGTCCTCGGGCCAGGAGAGTTCAACACACAAACTCTGCGTAGCTCCAAAGACAGCCCACACACTCACGCCAACTTCCTACAGGGGCCCCAAGGGGCAGCGGACCCAGGTGGTCATGCTGGAATGCCCCCAGGAGACAAAGAGCCTGAAGTCCCGCTTTCTGAACCAGCCCTTTTACCAATCTGTTCTATGACCTTGAACCAGGCACCTTCACTTCCTGTCCTGGGGAGGGAAGGAAGGCTAGGGGCAGGAAGGGAGGAAGCTGTGTCCTAAAGAAGCAGAAAGGCTCGCCATTCACTATTCAGGGGCCAGAAACCTCAGAGAAATCACAAGCGGAAAAGGCGGGAGCAGAGTGAAACTCCATCTATTTCCACGCTGTGTGCTATGACCCCGGGCGTGTGTGCCCACCCTCTGCTGGGTGGGCTTATGATACACGAAGGGAGAACTGAGGAGGCTGAGAGTGCAGTTTGATTGCTCAAATAATCGGGATAATGAGAGGGAGAGACTGGGGGCACGGGGATCTCGGGCCTCCTAACACGCTTTTTTGAAGCAGCTGTCAAGCGGTAATGACCTAGACCCAGGGGTTTCCCGGTGTGTTTCAGAGAGCCCCGAGGTCCTGGGAGATGCTCAGGGCGCTGCAGGGCTGAGTCTGCAGGCCACATCCGCCTTCTGCCAGCCGGAGAAGTTCTGCTTTTCTGTTTCTTTTTTTATGTTGAGGCTTCAAGACATGCGTTCTTTCTAACACTGGCTATAAATTCAGAGTCTTTGGGGGCCAGGCAGGTAAAATAAATGCATGAGACAGGCCAGCTATGAGATGCCGAGGTATGTGACAGTGAAGGGAACGCCTGCTGTCCCCTTAGCTGCCGCTCAGCTCCCCTGTTCACCGGCATTCAGGGCCGGGGCACAGTAGTGTCAGATGGTCTGATTTCTCTAGAGAAACCAGAGATCTGGGTTTGGATGTGATTAAAGGCACCTGCTGGTCAAACCACGCATGTCTGTGGGCCACTGGTTTGCAACCTCTGGCCTTAAGGGATGGACAGTTTCCGGAGAAGGCAGGACACAGGCAGAGAAGGAGGAAGCCAGGACCCAGAAGGCGGGCTCTTCCCCACCTCTCCCTCGGAGCCAGCGGGCTGTGGGGGTTCCACTCACTCAGCTCGGAGATGCTCCCCACGCAGGTGGCCAAGAGGGACTGCTCCAGGGTCCGGAGCTCCAGCTGCGCGTAGGCGTCGGCTCGCTCGTCGTGGCCCAGGGATCCCCCGTTGTAGGGGCTGAAGTACGCGGGGAGGGAGAGGACACCTGTGGGGAGACAAGGTGGCGTGTCAGAGAGTATAATCAAGAAACAATCGATGATAAAAATAAAATAGAGTTTTATGTGAGCCAAATGGAGGACTAGCCTAGAAGTGTGCTGCCCAGATTACCTAGAGGAACTGCTTCAGAGAAGCAGAGTCTTACAGTTTTGTATCTTGTCAGAATAAAGAATATTTAACAAGTCAGGATTACATCTCTTCAAGGTTTGAAAAGAAAAAAAAAAAAGAACAGACCAGCACACACACACAGAGTCATTAAGGCCTTCGCACCTGGGAAGGGGGTCTTTATCATCAAAGGAGAGCCAGTAGCACCATCCCAGGAAGAGGGGTATTTCATCTTTACTTTTACTTTTTTTTTTAAAGACTTTTTTGGCTGTGGACCAGTTTTAAAGTCTTCACGGAATCTGTTACAACACTGCTTCCGTTTTATGTTTCAGTTTTCCAGCATGTGGGATCTTAGTTCCACGACCAGGGATCGAACTCCCACCCCTGCACTGGAAGGTGAAGTCTTAACCACTGGATTGCCAGGGAAGTCCTTAAACTTTATTTTTAACATAGGCATTACTTGCTTCCAGTCAATGTGCCCTTCTTTTCAGCAATTAAAGCAGATGTACAGTGTATGTTTGATAGGCCACAGATTATTTTGGTTAGCATAAAATTCAAGTTAGGGACTTTCCTGGTGGCCCAGTGGCTAAGACGCCAAGCTTCCAATGCAGGGGCCCTGGGTTTGACCCCTGGTCGGGGATCTGGATCCTGCATGCTGCAACTAAGAGTTCATATGCCACAACTAAAGATCCCACAAGCCAAAGCTAAAACACGGAGCTGCCAAATAAATAAGTAAACAGCAACAACAACAACAACAACAAATCAAATTAACTCATGTATAAGCCAGAATGACTTCCCTATATCTCAATATGTGAAAATGTCTTTTATCAACAAGTCACCTGAGGAAGGAAGCAAAGTGGGAAGTCCATAGCCCTGTTTCCCATCCGCTGGAGTGGGCCAATCGCAAGGCTCCACTTAGGACAGCTGACTTTTAACTGTGGCCGGTGCTGTGGGAGCCAGGATGCGGGGCGGCCCACCTGCATATGCGGTTTAAAGCAGTGGAGACCACCCTTTCCTGAAGCTGCACAAGGAACTGGGCTCCAGACACCCGTGGGCCACACAGGCATTCACTCATTCCTTCCCCTCTTCACTCGCTGAATATTCAGAGCGCGTCCCAGGCATTGTGCTGTCTTCAGGGTTCCAGGGTGACAAAGAGACCTGGCTTTGTCCTCACATTGCTCAGGGAATGGGGCATCAGATATAAAGGTCCACCCCGCCCACCCAAAGGCCAGCATCACCCCCGGAGTCCTCTCACTTCCTCATGCTGCCCACACACCACCCCCTTCTCCTTCTTCAAGCCAAGAACAGGACTAAGAGAAACCAGAAAAAAGGATGCTGGCTTTCCCCACTCCAGCCACTGGCCAAGGCCAATTAGTGTTTTTCATTAGCACTTCAACAACAGAGGAGCAGAGCTGTCAGAATCAATCCCAGAGGGTGACAGCGTGTAAATTTCTTCAACTCACTGTGTGGCTTCTTAGAAAACACCAGAGAAGCAAAATCAGACTGGCTCAAAATTGAGCTGTTGGTTGTTAAGAGCATGTGGCCACAGAGATTCCCAGTTTTTGATAACCGCTATTTCTTTGATCAAGGCATCTTTGTCCAACCCCCTTGAACTTTTTTTTGAAAAAGCAAAATACCCACAGGAATTTAATCAGTCACTTTTGGGAAAAATCTCTTAAAATTCCTTGAGACGATGGGAGAGCCCCTGGGATGTGGCCAAATCCGGGCTAGGATTCCCTATCCTGCCCACAGAAATTATCACAGGATGACACCAGCCATGGGTCCTGCAGCAAAGAGCTCAAGACAGGGCCTTGGAGCTGGAGCCTTCGGGTTCATGATTCTGGCTCTGTCACTGAACCAGCTGTGTGATCTTGGGCAAGTTACTTCACTTCTCTGTGCCTCAGACTTAACTTTTTTTTGAAAAAGCAAAATACCCACAGGAATTTAATCAGTCACTTTTGGGAAAAATCTCTTAAAATTCCTTGAGATGATGGGAGAGCCCCTGGGATGTGGCCAAATCCGGGCTAGGATTCCCTATCTTGCCCACAGAAATTGTCACAGGATGACAACAGCCATGGGTCCTGCAGCAAAGAGCTCAAGACAGGGCCTTGGAGCTGGAGCCTTCGGGTTCATGATTCTGGCTGTCACTGAACCAGCTGTGTGATCTTGGGCAAGTTACTTCACTTCTCTGTGCCTCAGACTCCTCACGTGTTAACTACAGATAACAAAGGCTAAGCTTACTACAGTGTGGCAGTGAGGAATGACTTGAGCTGTTGAATGTCAATGCTTGGACTGCTGTGTGGTTCAGAGTTAAAGGCTCTTCAGTTGCTATTACAGGTATTTTTCCTATGTGCTGGGAATGCAGACTTCATGTATTATTCTTTACCAAGGTAGACACCTCTGTCTCCATTTTAGATACTGTGCAAAGAGTTTTCATAACTTGCTCTACTAAGTGGCAGAGCTAGGATTCGAATCCAGGTCTGACTGGCCCTAGAACACAAGCATTTCATCCCTCTGTGAGCCCAGATTCACACCACCAAGCTCGCTTATGGCTGTCCTGATTCAGTGCTGTTATTCCTGCTCGGTTCACTCCAGGAGTCCCTGTGCTGGGCCTCACGCGCAGAGCAGTCTTCTCCTGCCCAGATCCTGGCAGCGGACTTGGACCTTGAGCCCAGATTCACACCACCAAGCTCGCCTATGGCTGTCCTGATTCAGTGCTGTTATTCCTGCTCGGTTCACTCCAGGAGTCCCTGTGCCGGGCCTCACGCGCAGAGCAGTCTTCTCCTGCCCAGATCCTGGCAGCGGACTTTGACCGGTCTCAAGGTTCAGCTGCTCTGCAGCCCTGCCCCACTAGCCTGCCCTCCCCCCAACCCCGCCTCCAGGCCTCCTCTGTGCTCCCTCTCTGCCTTGCTGTGTGCCTGAGACCTGAGCCCTGAGTCTCCCTTCGACCCTTCCAGGATGGCAGTGGTGACTGACCTGGCAAAGCAGGGCATCAAAGCACTTCCTCAAAGCTCTGTTTCCAGTGGGAGGAGGAGGGCATGACTACGTCCCCAAAGCGGAACCTCTCCCTGACAGCTGAGGACCCAAACACATTAGGAAGGGGTGGCTCTGGGCATTAAGACAAGTAAAACAAAAGACAACCCCCGCCCACCCCGCCACCCCCCCCAACTAAAAAAGCTTAACCCCACAGACAGCCCAAACATTTGGGAGGGTCTCCATGCCTCACTCTCCCCCTTCTCTTCATTATTAATCCACAGAAACAATGCTGGGGACATGTGGATCAAATTTACAGTGCTTAGGGCAAGGGAATAGGAAGGTCAGCTGATTTGTCAAAGGATTCCCAGAGAGAAATATTATGTCAGTGGATCTAGTAACAAGAGCTGGCAGCTCCATTAATAATTGTTCCCACTTTCCCAGTCATCACCCACCCAAAGGGGCTTTCACTTAATACTATGGCAAAGGTAATTATGAGCCTCTTATTAATAATAGTAACTGATAGCATCACAGCTTTTGCATAGTACTTTTTGCTTTTAAGAGACTTCTAACACCGAGTACTTAATTAATTCTCCTGGCAAGGGAAGTAGGGCGGTCATTATCAGTAAAATAGCCACTGCTGACTTTTATAGCGGGCTCGCTATGTGCCAGGATGGTGGTAACTTTGTATGCAAGATCACATTCAATTCCCAAGGCTTCATGAGGTAACGTTTGCACCCATCTTATAGATGAGAAAACCAAGGCCCCCGCCCCTAAAGTTAAGTGATCTTCCCAAGGTTGTTGAGGGTCAGGAATTGAACTGGGGCTAGATGTCAATCTCTTGAGTCTCAAGATGTTGACATAGAAATGACATCCTAACTTTCACCACCTTGTCCTTTAGCTAGAGAATGAGGATGTGTGCGAGAAAAGGGGTTCTGTTCTGTTTGGGCCTGGAGTCTGAGAGGAGGAAATATAAAGATCCAGAAATATGACTTTCTTTTTTTAATATGTCTCCAGGTACCACCTGCCAAGGATGCCTGGAGGCCTTGCATGAAGCTCTATAGACGGAAGGCCACCTCTCTTATTCCCCTTCTTGCCCAAGGACAGACGGATGAGTCACTCTTATCAACTCTCTCCCGCCTCCCCGACACATCCAATCAAGCACCAAGCCCTGGTGCTCTCACCACCTTCCTATCTCAAAACTCTGTCACTGCTGGTTCCCGCTTCCCTCTGGATCCTGCAAGCAGCCCCTCCCGTCTCCCACCTCCATCTCACCAGACCCTGACATCCCTTACGCTGGCCGTGGGTGCTAAGTCGCTTCGGTCGTGTCCGACTCTTTGTGACCCGATGGACCGCCAGGCTCCCTTGTCCATGGGTTTCTCCAGGCAAGAATACTGGAGTGGGTTGCCATACCCCCTCCAGGGGATCTTCCCGACCCAGGGATAGAACCCCCTGCGTCTCTTACATCTCCTGCGCTGGCAGGTGGGGTCTTGGCCACTAGCGTCACCTGGAAAGCCCAAGTAACTAGCGTTTTACTCTGGATACACACTCTTCTTTTCTCTGGCTTTAAACTCTTCAATGACTCCCCACCTCCTGAGTAGGTTCAAACATCTTTCCACAGATAAGAATAGATAATATTCTTCTCTCTTTGATACTTAGGTATGAAAATAATTCTGCCAGTAAAGGGGAAATTCCCAGCACTTCTCAAGAAATGAGCAGAAGAAGCCTACGCACACCTGATCCTGGTTTCTCAAGCTGTTTTTCTGGGTTTGGTCACTTGGCTCTGCTTCAGTCTCAGGTTCCTTCCCAGGTGATTCTCCACCAGTCTCCAGAGAGGGCGCCAGAGAGTCAGATGGGAAACCCAGGGCCTAGAAGACGAATCCTGCCTTCTTTCTGGTAGTCAATCAGGAATTCAAGCTGGGTTTCAGCTTGCAGAGGTGCTGGTTCCTCTAAGCAAGCAAGCAACAAGGCAGAAGCCAGTGGGCCGCACACTGGGTTGACAGACCAGGCTTTCAGTGCTAAGCTTTTTCAGAAGCAGGACTCAGCCCAAACACCAAATCAATGGGGACTTCATTCTCTTCTCTGTAAGATAAGGTGGTCAGCTGGATGGCCTCTTAAGTCTGATCCAGCACTAAAGAATACACTTCAAAACCTTTTCCCCCACTTTCATTCCACCATTTATCTTCTGAATTGTCAACAGTGGAAACAAATAGGCCCTGATAGTATTATTTCCTATGATTTCATTCCCCCACCCCAGTTATAAAAACACCCTCTCCCCATACATACATACACAAAATTGTAATGTAAAGATAAGCTTTTTTTTGTGAAAACTAGATAGATTTACAGTTCAGTTTTTCTGACCAATCATCAACAGGCCATCAAGATGAACCTGTTTGCAGGGCAGCAATGGAGACGCAGACATATAGAACAGACTTCTGGACAAGGGTGAGAGGAAGGAGAGGGCAAGATGAGTGGAGACAGTAGCATGGAAGTATATACTAACACATATAAAATAAATAGCCAACAGAAATTTGCTGTATAACTCAGTGAGCTCAAACCGGGGCTCTGTAACAACCTAGAGGGGAGGGCGAGGGTGGGAGGTGGGAGGGAGGTTCAAGAGGGACACCAATGGCTAATCCATGTTGATGTATGACAGCTATCAAACCAATATTGTAATGCAATCAATCAATTAGAAATAAATAATAATGATAAAATTAAAAGTGGGGGAAAATTTAAAAAGGCCATCAAGACTATAACTTAACTGTCCCCCCAACTCGACATTCCACTCCCAGAGCTCTGTACAGACTTGCAAATGTTGTTTTCAGGAAGCTGTGACTGCGGTGGAGCCAGAGACCTGTGCAAGCCCGTGTGTCTAGCACCGTCTCCTGTCCCTGGCTCCTACACACTTCCCCCTGACTCGCTAGCCAGCTCAGGGAAGCTCATGTGTGAAGACAGCAAAGGCCACCGTCTGTCTCCTCTTCTTTAAAATTAAACCCAGGATGCAGAGGATTGCTCTTTTACTGCCCTTGAGAGGAAACTTGGCAGGGCATCTTTTTGCCAGTTTTCTTAGGAGCTGGAAGCTTGGGTGGGGTTCAATCCATAAGCTTCTGAAAATAAAAATTATATTGCCCCACTGAACAGTTTCCAAAGAGCTCACATAATCCAACCATTTTTATTTTTTTTTTTAAGTGTTTCCATTCTCCGATCTGGAATTTTATATATAGTACGTTTAATGCCCAGTTTTTGTATATTAGTCACACTGAACAAAGTGCTGAAGAGTTAAAGCCGGAATATTTTCCAGAGAGACCCAAATGGAATATAAAGACAGTTGATTAAAAAAAAACAACCCACTTCACTGAATGGTGTCACTCCTGATAGTCTAAGTTCAAAGAGATTGGAGGAGGGGTGTTGAAACAGGGGCAAGATGAAGGAAATAAGGAGGAAAACCTAGAACTGGAATGAAATCTGCTTGACTTGATGAACTATCAGTCTTCCCTGTAAAAATGGTTCCTCAAGAGTAATCAAAAACTCATGTAATTCTCAGCCAGCACCCACCTAAAGATGAGAGCCCCGTACTGTGAGACCCAAGAGTCAAGTGAGGAGCAAAGGTGGGGAGACGGGAAGAGAGAAGAGTGGGGGTCCAAGTTGAGTTTGGGAAGCAGGTTTGAACCACGAGTTAGTAATGGAGATCTGACCCCCCACTGCGCAGCACTACCAGTCAGATGAAGCAGCATCTGAGCCCCTGGGAAGACCCTGGGAGTGGTCTCATTACTACCAGCCAGTACTGCTGCAGCTGCTGCTGCTAAGTCACTTCAGTCGTGTCCGACTCTGTGCGACCTCATAGACGGCAGCCACCAGGCTCCCCCCGTCCCTGGGATTCTCCAGGCAAGAACACTGGAGTGGGTTGCCATTTCCTTCTCCAATGCATGAAAGTGAAAAGTGAAAGTGAAGTCGCTCAGTCATATCCGACTCTTAGTGACCCCATGGACCGCAGCCTACCAGGCTCCTCCATCCATGGGATTTTCCAGGCAAGAGTACTAGAGTGGGGTGCCACTGCAAGTACTGCTACTAGCCCCTTTTTACCAATGAGGGACACTGCGGTTTGGATGGCACCGGTCACTTGGCGAAGTTCACCAAGTTAGTGGCGGAAGTGGGATTCAGACTCAGCCCGCTCATCCTTCGAGTCCATGCTGCCTCTCCCACGGGGCAGTCCACAAGCTCAGGGACAGAAGATTTCTTCACCACTTACCAGTGCAATTAGGACTGCCCTTTCCCCTTCTTCCTCAAGGTCAGGAAATTAAAAGCAAACATAGCCATGCTCTGGTTAACACTTCGCTCTAAGTTATCAGAACGCCACCAGGGCTGAAGGTGGTCTTCTGGTTAAGAGAGGCCCAGAGGGCTGGGAGCTTGCCATTAAACCGTGAAATAATAACGGTTTATGACTGCCCAGGGAGCCAGGGGCCAGAGAATCCAGGGCANCTTCGCTCTAAGTTATCAGAACGCCACCAGGGCTGAAGGTGGTCTTCTGGTTAAGAGAGGCCCAGAGGGCTGGGAGCTTGCCATTAAACCGTGAAATAATAACGGTTTATGACTGCCCAGGGAGCCAGGGGCCAGAGAACCCAGGGCAAGATCAAAGGCTGATGAAGTGCAACATGCTTGTTGCCAGAACCAAATTCTCTTTAAAAAGATGATTAAAAAAAAAAAAATGGTAAAAAGCAAACCTCACAGTGAATATTGGGCTGGAATTCATCTCTCTTTGGAATCCTTGACAGTCTTGGGCCTGCTGGTGGGGCTCCAGCTTGGGGAGCTGGCCCTGGGCTGCCTCTTTTCCCTCCAGTTGGCAGCAGCGCCTCTGAACTCAGGACTGGCTCTCCCAGTTCCCAGGTGGCTCCAAGCAGGGTGAAGATTTAGATGGAGAGAGGGCCACCAGAGGAAAAAACCAACAATGGACCAACAAAGCAGTGGGGGCGGGGGGTGAACTTGAAATCTCCACTAGGAATGCCACCTCACAGGCAGTTTGGTGATTTGTTTAATTAAAGTTCATATCAGTTCCATCCCAGACCCAGAGGATGAACACGCCCCTAAAAGAACAGGGTCAAGATCATGAACAGCTGCTTAATTGTTCTGAAGTAAAGATGTAACAAAATGCAGCCTGTTCATTGCCATTTCCCTCCTTTGCAAGAGAGTAAAGTAAAGCCAGAGTAACCAAGCAGATCAATTTCAGGAAATTAAACCTAAAGGTGAACTCTGGAAAACTCAGCAACAGTCACAACGTGGGGCGGTATGAAGCGCAGAACTCACACGTGGACCATTGAACTTTTTCCTGTGGAATAAGATCCCTGGGGTGTTTAGAGTACTTTTTAAGAGATTCTGGGTGGCCTATCTCCAAAGTATTGATGTAACACATCAAGAACTTGAGTGACCCAGGAAGCCTGAATCTTGCAACTGCCACCTCTTAAAAAAAAGGAAAATCTACCACGTGACCACAGTCCTTTGTCAAATGCTGTCCTTGACCCATGGAGACTGAGCACGCCAGTTCCTGTGAGCCAAGGACAACATCCATCCACATTTGTATAAAGGCAACAGCACGTTTAAAATGCAAACACACACAGTCATCACCCTGAAATGTCAACCCTTCCCCCAGCTCATGCACACACCACCACGGTGAGAGTTCTTCTCTCTATGCTAGGGCTATAAAAATGGTTTGAACTACTACACTTTCTAAACTTTATACAAATTTGATTTATTGGTGTTGTAAAAAGTGACTGTTATAAGAGAAATAGAGGAGGAGATGGGGGAGATATACTTAGAAGGAGAAGAGGATGACAGATCATTTCTTCTGAGTACAGGAATATCTATAATTTCGAATATGGCAGAAAGTTAATGGAAATTAAGTTTTTATATAAGAAAACGAATGTTTTGGAAAAAAACAAAACTATGATCTAATTACTTATAAAGAGCCCAGAACAAAGGTCATTTAACGTAAAAGTTATTCCTGCACGGGGGAATTTGAGAGAGTTTTTTTCCCTCCATTATTCTTCATACTTTTTCTACTGATTAAAAAATGAACATACATATTTTAATAAAAATAAAACCATTATTACAACTGTTGTGAGCTCATGGAAGTACAAAAATCAAATCGAAAAAAACCT
This sequence comes from Cephalophus harveyi, assembly GCA_006410635.1. Lineage (NCBI taxonomy): Eukaryota > Metazoa > Chordata > Mammalia > Artiodactyla > Bovidae > Cephalophus > Cephalophus harveyi. The sequence continues at coordinate 254,042 of SJYT01058419.1, read as the reverse complement.
AATTGTTTTACATAAATGTTAATTAAAAAAATAAGGAAAACAAACTCAGAAATTGTTCTATAGTCCCAAGCAGGAGGTGAGATTTTGTCCGCAAGTCTTATTCCAAGAATCAGCCTTGCTAAAGGCCAGCTCCTTCACCTGGCCAGATGGTGGTGACTGAGGAGCCATCTCCTGTGGCATCCTGCTGACACTTGGCCCAGCCACGTACACACTGAACCTGTGTGATCATGACGCGCCTACACAGTGGCCTCAGCCACCAGTAGAAGCTGCAATGTGCTGGAACTGAGAGGTCCCAGAGCTGGGGGAAATCTTAATGTCACAGGGCTGGAATCACCAAGCGTGAAAAGGGGGGCTTGCCACTGCCATTGCTGGGGTGGGGGCAAAGGTGGGCGCACGGATGGGAGAGAAGGCAAAGCTCCTCCTGGGAGTGATCCCTGAGCTACATCCCCAGCGAGAGCAGCGCTGCCAGCAGGTAAAAGAGGCAGGCGGAAGACGTCTCCACGCGTCAGCCCAAAGGAAGGAGAGGGATAAATCAGCCTGAGCACAAGTCATTCCTTGGGGGTTAAGAAAAAAGAGGCAAGTATCATGAAGTCCAGGGCAGATGGCCAAGATATTTATTAATAGAATATGAGCACATTAGTCAGAAATGTACTGTGCTAGAGTCCTTCTAAAAATATAACCTGCCTTGGTTTAGATCTTTCAGGTGATTTAAGAACATGAATCAGAGGAATGAAGGTTTAAAACTCAGCTATGAATCTTATTAACTGTGTAACTTTGGACTACTTAACTTCTCTGAGCCTCAATTTGTTCATCTGTATACAGGTCCATCTAGTCAAAGCTATGGTTTTGCCAGTAATCGTGTATGGATGTGAGAGTTGGACCATAAAGAAAGCTGAGCACTGAAGAATTGATGCTTTTGAACTGTGGTGTTGGAGAAGACTCTTGAGAGTCCCTTTGGATTGCAAGGAGATCCAACCAGTCAATCTTAAAGGAAATCAACCCTGAATATTCATTGGAAGGGCTGATGCTGAAGCTGAAGCTCCAATACTTTGGCCACCTGATGCGAAGAACTGACTCATTTGAAAAAGACCCTGATGCTGAGACAGATTGAAGACAGGAGAAGGGGACAACAGAGGATGAGATGGCTGGATGGCATCACCAACTTGATGGACATGAACTTGAGCAAGCTCTGGGAGTTGGTGATGGACAGCGAAGCCTCACATGCTGCAGTCCATGGGGTTCCAAACAATCGGATACGACTGAGCAACTGAACTGATATAGGCCTAATAATAGCTCCTAGTTCACAGGATTATTTGGGAATTAGAAGTTAAGTAAGCATTCAGCAAAATGCCTGAAACATAGTAAACATGTAATAAATGGGAACATTCTTATAAAAGACTTCCCTGATTCCCAGGGCCAAGGGCTTTGGGATAAAGCCATCAGATACCATATAAAAGTATTATCACTATTTGCAGGAAGTAAGGGACCCGAGGCCAATCTATCCCATTATTTTCCTAAAGGCCTATGCTGATAAAGAGTCATGCTTTACTCACCATAGATGGATCATTTATTCTACATTCATCCACTCCCTTCTTCTGTTTACTGATGACCTAATAATCTGCCAGAAGTGGCTAAATTCTGGGGATTGAAAAGTAAACAGGACATAGTCTCGACCTGTTGACGTTTGCAGTCTAGTGAAGAAGGGCAGACAGTAAACCAGCCAAGTCAATAATATGTGAAAAGGGCTATATGGAGTTGGACCAAAGAGCCCTGAGGAGGGTCTCTAAGTGGACTATGTAGGCCGAGTAGTCAAGGAAGGCTTCCTGAAGGAAGAGACATAGCTGATGAGTGGACATCAGTTGGATGGGGCTTTCAAGCAGAGGAAGGGCCTGTATAGGGAGGATCTGGGGCAGTGACAGGCTGGGGAGGGGTCCCCTGGGACTTGTCATGAAGCTGTATTTGTAGAGTCAGCACGTTATTCGTACTTAGACTATGTTTATTTGGGGCAGCCTGGGAGGTGGCTAAGGGAGATCACTGTCCTCCCTCCACCCACCCTTGGAGCCAATATGAAGCTAGGATCAGTGAACTTTTCCCACAAAGGGTCAGAGAGTAAATATTTTTGGCTATGTGGGTCTCTGCTACAACTGCTCAACTCTGCCAGTGTAATGTGCATAGACATAAACAGATGGGCACAGACTTTTAAAAGATCATCTTCCCTGTTTCTAAAGTAATTAAAAAAAAACTATTTGGTTGCTCTAGGTCTTAGTTGCAGCATTCAAACTCTTAGTTGTGGCATGTGGGGTCTAGTTTCCTCATCAAGGATCAACCTGGGCTCCCTGCATTTGGGAGTGTGGAGTCTTAGCCACTGGACACCAGGGAAGTCTCCACATTGGCACAGATTTGGAATTTTATATCACCTTCATGTGTCACAAACTAGTCTTTTAATACTTTTTCAACATTTAAAAATATAAAACTAATTACTGGCTTGCAGGCTATACAAAAAAACAGGTGTCAGGTGGGATCAGGCCCCAGGTCTGCGCTTGTCCACTTCACTACTAATCCAGAGCCCCTCAGAGGGATGCAGAGGGTAACTCGAAGGGATGGGCGAGTGTAACAGGCCTCCTGGGGAGGAACCAGGGAGGTGGACACTGGTCACAGGAATCTAAGGGGCTGGGACTCTGTCCTGAGAGCAAGGAGGACTCATTGAAGGGGTTTCAGCACGTGAATGATAAGGTCATACATACATTGAGACAGATAAATCGGGCAGCAGTGTGGAAAAGGGTGGGAAGGAGTATCTAGATTAGAGAACTCCACTGCTGGCTGAAGACATCTTCTTTGTCAGGGAATCCACAGTATAAAAACCCACCTGGACTACTGTTTTGACTCTTATTTCAACAAAGCTGCTCATTCCTTTTCGCTTTCGTGCTACATACTCAAACATCAAAGATGGAGGTAAAATTTTGGAACTAAAATTCATTAAGGAATCGTTTTTAAGACCAGAGAGGTGAAAAACATGTTGGACTACTTTTAAAATTGGTGATGTTTCAGGATGAAATTAAACCAGTTAGCAAATTTCAGTCTCAGTTGTTATGGCTCCAAAAGGTAATTCACAAAGAATGAGAGAATTCAACACATGCTTTAAAATCTGGGCCAACAAAAGACATCCCCATGCCAAGTGGGTTGGCGACACCAGAGCCCAGAGTCAAAGTCACTCCCTTCATCAGCTCATATATGGCACAAACAGACATACCCATGTACCACCCTGCCTTCCCGCCCCCAGAAAGGGCAGCTTGCAGGCAGTTAAAACCCACAGACAGAGAACACATACTCTAAGGCCGTGGGACCTTCTGTCCCAAGGTGGACTGATGACTTCAAATAAGGAACAAGTATCTAAGTAGGCTCAGGGAATGTTAGCACTGTGCTTTTCCCATCACTCATTCACCCACTCAAACCTTCATCACATGTCTATTAATTACACTGAGCTTAGTGCTAGAAATACAGAGGTAAGACCCAGGTCCCTGACACTAGAGGAGAGGAAAGATATGTAGACAGATATTCAAAAGGCACCATAATAACTGGTAGAGGAGAGGGCTCTGCAGTAGGTATTAGAAGCTCAGAAGGAATCTGAAGAGAGGGCTTTTGCTATGTGCTGTCATCATCAGCAAGGGAAGAAAAATAACAGGATGTTTCACAAAGCCCCTGCTTATTCCAAGAACCCTACAGGGACTGAACTGACTTTATGAGTGGCAAACAGTCCCCAGCCATCTCGTGGCTGGGCAACATCACGCAACACGGGGTGGGCTGAAGGTGGGGAGGAGGTGCAGAGAAGGATGTCCCCACAGAATGTTCACTCTCAGGATGGGGACACCCAGACCTCACTGGCTCTCTCCCAGGAGCCCATGATCTTCCCCTGCCAAGATGCATGAAAACTTTCAGCCTATTATCCGGATACTTGAAATTGCGCTGATGTTCTCAGTGACCTATCCAATGCTGTCCTTCTCCCTGGCTAAGAGAACCCTGATACTGCCCAGGATGACTTGCAGTACAAGCCCTGGGGGGCCCCCTTCCCAGAATCCTTTACAGCTGTGCAACATGATTTTGGACAATGAGACATGAACTCAGGACATCAGGGGTTCTGGAGAGTGCTGCTTTTCCTTATCTAAAAGGACAGGCTGTCCAGCTGGCAGGACCTTCGTGTTTCTCCTGGTCTTAAATGCGACACGCTGTCTGAAGAAGGACAGTAGCAGCCACTATGCCTTCGGGAGGCAGGCCACCACGCAGGGCGTGGGGCTACAGGAAGGGACAAGACCAGAGCCTACGTGCTGAGGATGGCTGAGCAGAAAGTAGAGAGAGCCTGGGTCTCCGACCATCTCGCTGAGCAAGCTAGCCACCGCCAGGAACTGCCGATCTCTGAACTTGTTACAGGAGAAAAATACCACAGAGCAGGTGGCATGAACAACAGGAACTTGTTTTCTCACAGTTCTGGAGGGTAGACATCTGAGAGCAAGGTGTGGGGAGGGCTGCTTTCTTCCTCTGACGCCTGGCTCCTGGGCTGTCTTCGCCCTGGGTCTTTATGTGGTCTTCCCTGTGTGTCTGTGTCCTGATCACCCCTTCTTATAAGAACACCAGTCAGACTGGATTCGGGCCCAGTCTGGATTAGGACTTCATTTTTACCTTAGTTACCTTAAATACAGTCACATTCTGATATGCTGGGGGTAGAACTTCAACCTGTGAATTTTGTGGGCATGCGTGTGTGCTAAGTCGCTACAGTTGTGTCCAACTCTTTGCAACCCCATGGACTGTAGCCCACCAGGCCTCCTCTGTCCATGGGATTCTTCAGGCAAGAACACTGGAGTGGGTTGCCAAGCCCTCCTCCAGGAGATCTTCCCGACCCAGGGATTGAACCTGTGTCTCTTATGTCTCTTGCCCTGGCAGGTGGCTTCTTTACCGCTAGTACCACCTGGGAAGCCCTGGTGAATTTTGGAGGGTCACAATTCAGATCACCATAGTAGCTTTCTCTGACTTGCAGATGAAGTAACTTTTCTAGTACAAGATGGTTTCTGTAAATCATTAGTTTTGCAAAAAAAAGTATTTTTCTAAACCGTGGAACTGTTTGTTCAAATGAAATCATATGGTGAGTCTAATGATAAAGCCGTCTCCCCACTCCCAGGGCCCCTGCATCTCTGTAGAGATTGAAAATGTGAGCTCACACCTCCTCTCTGTGGCACTGACCATGCACATGCCAGACGGGAACTCTGCTAAGAACAGAGCATTCTGGCCCGTGTGGTCTAGCTCACCAAGAGCCTGACACAGCTGCAGCAACCCCAGCTCTCATTTTGTTCAGCATAAGGGCTGGAATCTCCCTTCACGGGGGAATCTTCCTGGCAGACCATCTATCGGCAGAATGCCACTCACAGACTTTTTTCTTTTCTTTTGGCCATGCTACATGGCTTGTGGGATCTTAGTTTCCCAACCAGGGATTGAACCTGGGCCCTTGGGCATGAGAGCATGGAGTCTTACCACGGCAGAATCCCCACAGCTTATTTCCATTTAAAAAAATGCAGAAAGGCAAAAAGAAGAGAATAAAAATAGTAATTTTACCGCCCTGAAATAATCACCAGTGACATTATAGTTTAACATCTTTTTGTACTTTTGAACATGCACCTCTACTTTGGAGTGTGCGTGCATATTTTTCTGCATGCTTGCATACTTTTAATTTTAAGAAATTAATACTTTAATCACCCTTTCTCACTTAATATTTCACAGACATCTTTCCAAGGCCCCAAATATGGTTTCACATTATCCTTTTCAATGACAGCACACTCCATTCTAAAGGCTCACAGTACCAAGCGTTGTTATTTTAGGTAAGTCAGGAGAGTCCCACAATATGACTTCACCATGGGCAGTGGCCTCCTAGTCATATCAAACCCCAGCGCTCGAGCACTGACAGGACCCCTGCTTGTGGTCCCAGCCCTAGAACTGAGCCCCGAACATCCACATGGGACCTGCTAATGAAGGGTTACTCTAACAGGGCCTCATGATAGACGTCAGCATCATCTCATTCTGAATTTGAGGACCGGGTGTCACAAAAACTGAATTAAAGTGGCAGGAAGAGGTGGCATTTCCTCACAGGTGTCTGTGGGTTGCAGACTCTGGCTCCCAGAGGTCTTGGAGGGCTGACTATGGGTCTATCATTCAGTCAGGGAGCACCCAGGCCATCTGGTCTACCGACATCCAGTTTTGGATATGCACCACAGGCCCGCTCCTTTCCTCTCACCAGGAAAGCTGGGACAGCCCTGTGCTTTCCATGCAGAAGCCAAATGGGAAGATCTTGCTAAGCCTCCAGGGGTTTCTGCAGCATGCTGCCTGAAGAGAGGTCTGTCCTTGGGGAGCACGTTTGCCTGCTGTCCTGGGTGCCTAGAGTCATGGCCCGTCTGCAGAGCTGGACGTGACCCTGTGCACTTCTTCGGGCTTTGGCCGGAGTCCCTCCCTGTTTGTTTTACAAACTCCTACTTAGAGTCTCAAATTAGGCTCATTAAAAAGCCAGCTCCCCACGGGGCTATAAACGTCACATAGACAAGCAGAGCGTTAGTTTACAAGGCTGGCAAGTGATCCGCCCACCACGATGGCCTGGACCTGGTGGAAACTGAATCAGCCTGTTTGGGCAGTACCCCCTCCTCCACTAAGGCTGTGTCAGCCACCAGCCAGAGAAGAGGCAGGCCAAGGACGGCCTTCCAGGCCAGCTGGGCTGGATCGCACTTGGATTTGAACAGCATAACTAACAGCAGGGAAAGAACTGCCTCTCTGACACCCTCTGCGGCTCTCAGCTTTTTCTCACTTTCTTTGCAGCACCCCAAGTCTGCGTCCAAACCCCTATAACTATCCTTACAAGCAGAGGCGGTTGCCAACAACATAGCTCCCCACAATTCTCACTCACACCTTGAGCAGATTAGCCTTGTCTTTCTGTGGGGGTGTTTCTCCCGCCTGGGTGGCTCCGGTGGCCTCCTGTTCTAGCTCCAGCAGCTCTGCTTTGAAGCTCATGCCCCTGTGAGGGGTTGTGCCCTGCAGGCGGAAGGCTGCAGTGAATGGAGGGCAGAGAAAAGTGGACTCCTGCTTCCCAGCATCAACCTCATTATTCGCGTCACTGACCAGTCAGCATGCCGCAGATGACTCCAAGGTGGAAGCAATGTCACCTTAGAGACCTTACTGTCCACCCCCAGGCTCCCTGCCAGATGGTCGAGGTGAGAAAGCATCAAAATCTTAACTGCCTAGACTAAAATTTCAGGAGATCACTTTTCTGTCCCTGGGCTTTACTATAACACACATGGCATTTCCTCCTTCCAAACTCAGAAGAGCCTGACATGTATTTATTAACAGCCAAGGCTGGAAAGGACTATAGAAACCACACAGCCCCTCATTTTGCGCATCCCCATGACTCGTCTTTATTTAATACGCTGCCACTATGGTATCAATATTCACCACACCCCCCAGTACAGATGTCTGATCCGTCCCTGATGTTTGACATTCCCGCACGGCACCCTGAGTAGCTGCCTGCGGACTCAGTTCTGGTGATCAGGAGCTCATATGCAGCCCCAGCTGCTAGAAAGTTCTTATTTAATCCCACCTGTCTTGTTGCAGCTTCTGCCCATTGTCTTGTGTCCATACCAGTAAACCTACTCCCCTTTCCATGTCAGGGCCCCTCCCTCCATCACAAGTCCTCACCTGGTGTGATTCTAGCCCACTGATATCTGAGAGCCCAGGACTCAAGCACACCCCTGGAGTAGGTTGTATGCGTCTCTCCTACTGGTTCAGAAGAGCAGAGGATGGTCCACTCCCGTCTTTCCAGATTCTGAAACACTCATGATTGCAGTCTGCACTGGTGGCAACCCCCGTTCCTGTCCTTCCTCTTTCTACCCAGTGACTGTTCAACACCTTCTTCTCAGAGCCGTTGTAGACCACGGCACAGTGGTCACGAGCACAAGCTTACGTGCTGGGCAGACCCAGCCTCAAATCTGGCTCTGTCACTTACTCACCCTGTGGCTTTGGACATGTGACACCTTGTCAGAGCCTCAGTTTCCCCATCTGTAGAATGAGGATAACACCTACTCTCAGACAGCACCCGTGACAGTCAGTTGAGACCCCAGGAATGCACAGTGCTGGGCACATGATACAAGGACAATGCCCTTGTCTGTGCCATCGTCCCCATCACGCGAGGATGTGGTCTTCTACCACCATTGCCCTCAGCCCTCTCCCAGGGTTCTCAGGCTCCCACAGGAGCTACTGTGATATCGACAACCCTTTTACCAGAAGCTTATGAAGGGCAGAGGCTATGCTTTTCGCCTTACTGCTTCCCTCTCTCTGTCATCTCTGCAGTTCCAAGAACATGATAGATGCTTCATAAGTAGGAAAAACCCATGTTCAGAGAACACGAATTTATTTTAACTTTAAGCCTTAGTGAAAACATTGGACCCTCTCACTAGTAAAGCAAACCACAGAATAGTTTTGGCTTCCGAATAGCTTTCTCTTGACTGCGCCTCCTCCCTTCGCCTGGTCTGTTAGGAGATGGCCGTCTGGGGGACAGAGGTCAGAGGGTCGGACGCTGACCCTGCAGGCCCAGGGACTCAAGCAGGATGGAAAGAGAGAGGGCAAGTCAGTCTGCCCTCCACCTTCCCACTCCCGGTCCTGGTCCCGGTCCACAGATGAGCTGGAGGGGAGCTCGGAGGTGCGGGTTTGGAGGCCCTGCGTGGTCATAGTGACATCACAGCTCCAACAACAGCTCTGACTCCACGCTGCGTGTGCAGACTACAGAGCCCACCCTCAGCTCCTAGTTCTCTACTCCCTTCCCTTAGAAAGAGAGAGAAAAGGAGGGAAGAGGGGGACAGGGAGAGAAGAAAGTGTGTCTGAAAAATAAACATGCGTATATGAGTGCTTTGAGCTCAGAAGCCCCGTGACATTTCAGAAGAAGTCACCTATGCATAGATGACTTTTATTTCTTCAAACAAACACTGGAAACAGCTTGGTAGGATAAGCCATCTCTCTGGCCCCTACCTAGAAGCCCCGTCTCTTGAAAGAGGTAGTTTTAATGCAGGGGCTTTCCTGGGGAAATGGGAAGCAAAACCCAAGGTCCCCTTACGTGAATGACAACCCCATCTCCTTAGGGAGTCGTTAACAGTGGCAGACTAGAAGAGGATATGGAAGGGAAGTATGGGGTCGACACAAAATGCCCAAGGACCCTTGGTAACGTAACGGGGCCCATTTACTCTAAGAAAACTGACACTGGGACTTCCCTGGTGATCCAGTGGTTGAGAATCTGCCTGCCGATGTGGGGGACGCACTTTCTGGTCCAGGAAGATTACAGAGGCTATAGGGCAGCTAAGCCCACATGTTGCAACCACTGAATCCCGGGCACCTAGAGCCTGTGCTCTGCAACAAGAGAAGCCACTGCAATGAGGAGCTTGTGCATCACAATAAAAAGCAGCCCCGGCTCAGCACAATGATAGAAAGTCTGCACAGCAACGAAGATCCACCACAACCACAAATAAATAAATAAAAGGAAACCGACAATGTAGGAGGTTAAGCAGCTTGCCCAGGATCCCACTTCCAAGCCAGGAAACAACAGGATCCACGCTCTACACTGCTGCACTGTAGGGAGCTGGGCCCAGCACTGATAAATCAAAACTGAAGATGTCTAAAAAATCTGATTTTATAAATCACGTATCATTAAATCTACCCTTTGAATACATACAATTCAGTGGCTTTTAGTATATTCACAGAAGTGTAAAACCATAATGGCTATTTAATTCCAGAACATTTTTAATAGCCCCCCCCAAAGACACCCCCATTCCCTGTCTTCCCCACCCCTGCCCAGCCCTGGCAACTAGTAATCTACTTTGTCTCGATAAATTTGCCTACCCTAGGCATGTTATGTTAATGGTATCATACATATGTAGCCTTTTGTGTCTGGCTTCTTTTACATATGTGGCACAGTATTTTTTAAGGGTCATCCATGTCGTGCTGGATCAGTGGTTTACTTCTTTTTGTGGCTCAATGATCTTGCACTGTATGGATAGACCACACTTTACCTTTGCATCAGCTGATGGGCATTTGGATTCTTTCCACTGTTCAACTATTACAGATAATGCTATTGTGAGCATGTACTTACGAGTTTTGTGAGCACATGTATTTTCATTTCTCGTAGGTATACACCTAGGAGTGGAATTGCTGAGTCATATGGTAATTTTACATTTGACTTTTTGAGGAACTACCAGAATATTTTTTCACAATGCCTGCATCATTACATTTCTGCCAACAAACAGCACATGAGAGTTTCGATTTCTGTGTGTCCTGGCCAATAATCATTACTGTCTAATTGGTTACCAGGGTGCGTGAAGCAGTATCTCATTATGTGATAATCTTTTAAAAAATTATTTATTCTTTGACAGTGATTCTATGCCAGAATGGAATTCCCTGAGGGCCATTACAAAAGACATGAAAGAAGCACCTAAAAAATAAGACAGACATAGCTAACAAAAAGTCAGTCACAGGAGATTAGATGACCCTAAGAATGAAACTCACTCACTGGATTCACATTAAATTACTTTTATCATTATAATCAATGCATGTTGACTGCAGAAAAATACAGAAACTACCATCAGGTCTAAGGAGAAAATAAAAATCACCCATAATCCCATCACTTAGAGGTACTGATATATTTTTAAACATACAGTGTTGCTTCATTTTACTTACTACACACTATTTTCTTGACATTAAATACCTTTGAAAAAGTCTTTAGGTGTCTACGCAGTAATTGCCACCTGCTTCAGGTTCTACTACTTTGCCTGACATTTGCTTTTCTACCTGTGTCCACTTTCTTGTAAAACTTCCCAACATTCAGTTCACGAAGCAGAGCCTCTGGTTGCCCCTGGAGAGTTCATGGGATGGACAGCTACACACCTGTGTGAGAGTGCACATGCATGCCTGAGAGTACACATACACACAGACACACACATAGACACACACACACACACACACACACACACACACAGCCTTCCCATTTCCCTGGGATGCTGGGCAAGTCTTTAGTCTTTCATCAGTGAAATGGAGCTGACTAGTGTCTACCTAAAGCTGCTGATTTGGCAGAAGGCTTAGTGACCACATCTTCCAGCCCCTTCCCTGTTATTCTCATCACAAAACTACTGTACAGATTGGCTGTTATTTCCCCAGTGGCAACCAGCACATCCCACACCCAGATCCTGGTTTCCAATACCACCGAAAGGACCCAGAGCTCCCTGGAGAAATGGCAGATTCTAGGAATGGGGCAGGGAATACACAAGATGAAATTGTAATGCCAGAAAGTTAGAGAGTGCTTAAAAAAAACAAAACCAGAATGATGGGGCATGTCAAAGGGATGCAGGGGCCAAAGAAAAGAGCTCTCAATGACCCGGGATGGAACAATTTCAGCAATAGAGGATTACAATCCAAAGTATAACTAAATATCCATGTATCCATATGATTAACAATAATTGAACAATTGATTGAATGAATGATTGAGGGGAAAACAGACAAATCTTCCACTACTTCACAGCAGAGAAACCTGACAAACGTCCCAGGGGGCAAGGTGAACCTCTTCAGTGGTAAGTCATGTTGACAGCATGTACCCTGGGCACGGTGAGATGAGAAGGGCACTTCACTTCTGTGGTCTTCCCCTGCAAAAACCCACAATCCCAACCTAATTATGAGAAAAACCTCAGTCAAACCCAAACTGAGGGACCTTCTAAAAAACACCTAACAGCAGCAGCAAGGAAAGGCTTAGATGACGAACTATCACAGCTGAGAGGAATCTAAGATGGTAGGATGACTAATGTAGTAACAGGGGATTCTGGGACAGAAAAAGGACAGTAGGTGAAAACCCAGGAAATCCTAATGAAGTATGGACTTCAGTTAATAACACTGTATCACACTGAGCTATTTGTTGTGACAAATGTAAGATGATAATAGGGAAAACTGGGTTTGAGGCACCTGGGGACTTACTGGAATATTCCTGCACCTTTTCTCTAAAACTATTCTTTAAAATTTATTCAGTTCAGTTCAGTCACTCAGTCGTGTACGACTCTTTGCAACCCCATGAATCGCAGCATGCCAGGCCTCCCTGTCCATCACCAACTCCCGGAGTTTACCCAAACTCATGTCCATTGAGTCGGTGATGCCATCCATCCATCTCATCCTCTGTCGTCCCCTTCTTCTCCTGCCCCTGATCCCTCCGAGCATCAGGGTCTTTTCCAATGAGTCAACACTTTGCATGGGGTGGCCAAAGTATTGGAGTTTCAGCTTCAGCATCAGTCCTTCCAATGAACACCGTAAATGTTAATAAATAAGTAAATCCTACAAACAAACAACAAAAGGAATGTCCCAGAAATGGCATCATGTGGACTTCCCTAATTCCTAGTGAGGGGAAAACCATTGAATCTGTTGGGGTTAATTTTTTTGGCTGCACCATGAGACTTGTGGGATCTTAGTTACCCAACCAGGGATTGAACCTAGGCCCTTGGCAATGAAAGCTCAGAGTCTTAACTACTGGACTGACAGGGAATTAGCACAGTATATCTATTGTTGACATAACTTTCTGGGCCCCAGATGGAGCCACTCCAGCCCAAAGTACCACATCAGCACGCTGAAACGTCGATAACTTTTGTGTCCCTGTCAACGCTCCACTTGACCAGAAATGCAATATGGATTCAGTCATCTGATCCCCAAGTGCCAAGCCAACTCTGGGCTTTTCCACCCAAACAAGGCTGACCATGTGGCTCTGGCCAGTCAGCTATTTTTTCTTCCCCTCCTCCTTGTTCTTTATTCCATAAAAGCTTCCCGCTTTCCACCCTATTTTGCAGTTCTCCAAAAGGAGACTGTCCACTTCGAGTGTTAAAGTTTGTATTAGCTAAATCGTCTTCTTCAATCCTTTTTTAAATGCTATTTATTCATATGTCCATTCCAAATAAAACATTTCTACTGAGCCCTTACTGGAGGCCAGGCACCGTGCTGGGCCTCAAGGAGGTACTGGTCCAGAGAACATGTGTTTTTTTCTCTCTGCTCTGCTGGGACCATGAGGGGAGATACCCAGTGGAACTGACTTGTTCCCTCTGCAGCTCGGGAGGCAGCTGAAGCTTGCTGGGTCAATGTTAAGTTCACCCCAGTCACTTGCATATAATGGTCACCCTTGGGTCACTGTTAGGCATTTAACAAGGCTGTTATGTTTTAGGATACTTGGGTTTGGTTTATTTGGATTTTTTTCCTCCAGATCTTTTTTTCTGATTATAATGTTAAATATGATTATTATTTAAAAACCAGAAAGGCAAACAAATATAGAAAAAGAAAGTTTTCTGTACTCTTACTTCCAAAGATAATTGCTGTATACTATATTTTTTTCTTCAAATAGCATTTCTTTTGGTGCATAAATTAACCATATCAATATTCCCTCCTTTCATCACAAATGGGATTTTTTTTAAGGCCATGCCCCTCAGTATGTAAGATCTGAGTTCCCTGACCAGGGATCGAACCTGTGCCCCCTGCATTGGGAGCTCAGAGTCTTAACTACTGGACTGCCAGGGAGGAATCTCACAGATAGGTGAAAAGTAATGTCATTAGAATCCTAACACTGAATCCTATATCTTGTGGACAATTTTTTCAGATCAATGTACTTTAAGATCTGCAGTTTTCTGCTGTAAATGCCTCCCCAAATTTGAACTCTGCCCACCACCCCCTGCCCCCAGTCTCACAGGCATCTAGTGGAGCTGCCAGCCCCAGGGCACCTGAGGCAGAGCCAAGCTGGGGCTGCAGGTATTTTCCACAACAGGTGCCCTAGTGAGGGATCTTCCCCTTTTTTCTGGCTCTTCCCCTGCGGGGGTGGGGGCAGAGCCAGGAGCCTCTCCCCAGGGAGATGCCAATAGCAGGCCATGAGTCAGGCAGATGAGCTTCCGGTGTGAAGTCACACTGAGGCGCTATTTGTGGACACCCAGCGGGGCCAGCTGAGTGTGACTCAGAGAGGCAGGAGTGAATGGAGGAGGTTCCGTGTCAGGCGGGAACAGGTATCAGCTGAGAATGAGAGCTGTTGGGCTCACCACTCCCTGCCCTTCCTAGAGCAGAGGCTGTAACCAGAACTTCAGAACCACAGTAAATTCCCCAGGCTTTCCCATCAGGGGGGATTCCTGGGTTACTTTCACTGAGAACAAGGCCATCTATGTCCAGGGTGAGGCTGGGTAAGTGTGACTCCCGGCTCGCAGAGGAGAGATGCAATTCAGAGTGCCAGCATCATGAGAACTTCACTTTTCGCGCCAGTTCTGGCCCAGCCTCTCACAAAACAAGGCACACAATCGTTTCCTAATGCAAACACACAGCTACCAGCGAGGGCGCAGCACCGTGGACATTCAGGTGAGTTAAGTCTGCCTGGTGAGTTAAATCTGCTTGAGATTACCAGGTGACGCTGCCTGCTCTTCTCAGCCTCAGAGCTCTGGGAATACTGGCTCTGCCGTCCTTTCAGTCCCCCGGAAGCATTTACACAGAGCTGCTTCTTGTGTCTACATATTTGCTCAGCTGTTCAATGTCTGGTGCTCCCCTTCAAAATGTAAAAACTCCTTCCTGCAGGGGTTACCTGAACAATGTCAGGTACATAGTAGATGTTCAATAAATGCCTCTGGGGGAAAAAATGATTGCCATCCACCTGCTGTTTGACCATGACCCTGCGTTAGTTACTTGACCTCTAGGACCTCAGTTTCTTCCTTTGTAAAATGAAGGTGGTTTCTTCTCTAGTGGTTAGGATGAATACTAAAAAGGGCAAATGCACACAAAGCCCTAATGCCTGACACGTGGCAAGAGTTTGCCAATGAACCAATAAATGGGCTCTGTTCTGTTATTATCATCAGAGGTAAGGAACAGATCTGGGCCTCTTCAATACATGCCACATTTCCAATATTTAATGAGCTAGTCTTTGTTCAACCAGCCGCACAGGAAGCGAAAGATCAAAAGGACCTGGTCCCTGCAATCCCACCTTCCTAAATGGATTTGCCCATCAGAATCATCCAGGACCCTGTTGAGGGGTGACCCCAAAGCTTGGAGGCCCCAAAGCGGGTGAGCCACAAGTCATGGGTCCTGCTGACACGACCCCTAGGAAGCAGCAACAGGCAATCCATCACTAATTGTCACAAAGCTTGTCCTGATTCAGGCTGCTCAGGCTGGTTAACAGCTCTAATCAGCCGCAAGAGGCCAGCCATTAGCTAACTTAACAGTCTTTGTGCCCCAGGTTACAGACAAAGACAGGAAGGCAGAGTGGAACTGTCTCCCCTTGACATGAACTTTCCAGGTAGCAAAGCCCTAAACCAAGAGAGAGCGGTTTGGTCGAGGCAAACGCAGAGCCTGTCTTCTCGGCTGCCCAGACCCGGGGCAGATCCATCTCCAGGAGGGGAAAGAGTTGCTGCAGAGATGAGGGCTAGTGGAGACCGCTCTGCCATGGAGGGGAGAGCTTCTGGTTGGGAAATCCCTGGAGACTCTTGTTGGGAGAGGGAAAATGGAAAAAGACAGAGGCTGGAGAAGACGGGGGTGGAAAAATAACCAAAATAGAGCAAGTTCCAGCCCTTGAAAGAGGTCCTTTGGAACAATCCCTTCATCTGAATGCTTAAAAATACATTTTGAAACAGCTGAGAAAATGTGGAAATTTTCTCCTTCCTTAGCTCTTACAGTTGAAGTTTAGAAAATTCACGCCTGCCTTCCACCTTGGCCTCGTGTGAAGGGCGGAAAACACAGGATTCAGTTTAATATGCTTTTTAAGAACAGAATTCTCCCTGAGTTGGGTTTCTCTGTCTGATGGGTTTCAGAGACCTAATTTCTAGGGCTGGAGAAGGACCTTTTCCCTCCAGATTTCCCCGAGGGCAGCTCCTTCTCTTCCTCCCCCGCACCCGGGAGAAGCGGCACATGACAGGTAGCTGGCAGCAGAGAGGACCCCACTTTCTTTTGATCCCTTCTCTGCCCCCCTCCTCCCAATTTACTGATTTACTCTGGGAGGCCTCAGGGCCCAAGGCCGGGCCTTGATCTCTAGGGGAAGCAGAAGTGATTGAGATGCCGATACATCAGGCCTGTGTGCAGGGCTGGGAAGGGGAGGCAGGATAAAGAGACAAAGAGGAGGAAGGGGGATAAACGAATTCACATCAGCGGCAAAGTGCCTCTCCTTGATGGATGAGCCCCTTCCTCTGCCCTAATCACTCTGGATGGCCTTAGCATCTCGGACCCGCCAGAGCCATCTGGGAACCCTCAGGGATCCGGACTCTCGGTTCTCTGGGAATGTTTTGGCAGTTATGATCTGTGATCCTCAAGTTTATGATAAAGTTGAATGTAAACACAAAGACAAAATTCATCATTTAAATTGTAAGAAGGAAGCAAGCTGTTTAGAGGTATCTTAAGGAGTTGTGGCCAAGAGCACAGGCTCTGAGGATAGATCATCTACCTCTGAATTATCCTGGGCAAGTTACTGAATCCTCCTGTGTGTGTGTGTATTCTTGTGTGTGTGCGTTTGTGTGTGTGGTTTTCCCCATCTGTAAAACAGAGTCCACAACACCTCCTCTATAGGATTGCTATGAAGAGTAAACGGGCTAATGGGTAAAGTAAACACTCAATATTGGCTGTTTTTATAACGATTACCCTGACTATACCCTCACTTTCTTTTTTTTTTTCTTCATGTTTTTTTTTTTTTGCAGTACCTAGAAGCATGTGGGATCTTATTAACAGTTCCCCAACCAGGGATCGGACTCATGCCCTCTGTCGTGGAAGTGTGGAGTTTTAACCACTGAACCACCATGAAGTCCCTATTTCTGCATGTTCTGATTTCAAATTGATTTCCTGTTATCTCTAAAACACCGCTGCCAGATTATTTATAATTGCTATTGTGATTAGAATATGCTCTTTGTGAAGAATATTCTTACTCTGAACTATCATTTGTGTAAATGTGAACTTGCCCACTTAATGCTGTGAAATGGGGCCCCAATTCAAGAAGAGCCTGAGGTCACATAGTAAAGAAGCCAGCTGTCCTCATAGAAGTATGGATAATTCAGGATCTGCATCTCCTTCTAGAGAGGACAGCTGCTGCTGCTGCTGCTGCTGCTGCTGCTAAGTCGCTTCAGTCGTGTCCGACTCTGTGCGACCCCATAGACGGCAGCCCACCAGGCTCCCCTGTCCCTGGGATTCTCCAGGCAAGAACACTGGAGTGGGTTGCCATTTCCTTCTCCAATGCATGAAAGTGAAAAGTGAAAGTGAGGTCGCTCAGTCGTGTCCGACTCTTTGCGACTCCATGGACCGTAGCCTACCAGGCTTTTCTGTCCATGGGATTTTCCAGGCAAAAGGACTGGAGTGGGGTGCCATTGCCTTCTCTGAGAGGACAGCTACTGGTGGGGAAAGGACAGGACCACAGGCATAAACAACTGTGAAGGCTCAAAGACACCTCAGTGAAAACAAAGCCCCAGCCAAAGGAAAGAAATCCTGGTAACAACCATTTTCCAAGGCCAGATCAGGTCCAGCCCACCTGTATTTCTGTAGCTCTTTTCTTACTTGGGGAGAAAAAGTCTGGTCTGACCTTCTGAGCTACTCTGGTTTCCTCAAGGCAAACTGGCAGGGAGCCAGGGCACCCTAGGGTCAGGGCACTGTGGTTACCATCAACTTCCTCTGGCATCTAAGAAGGAAGGTCGGGACGGGATGGGGCAGACACTTCTATCCAGAAAGGTACTCTCCTTCCCTATGAGGCCAGTCTCCCTCTTCCAGCCTTTCCTGATGCCACGTGGTCCAGGACACCATTCTTGCTCGCCGGGCTTTCTGTAACACCCTAGCTGATCTCCCTGCTTCACTCTCTGTGCCCCATTCCCAAGAGAGGGATCCTGCTCAGACCCAAGAAGCCAAGTCTGATTATGTCACTCTTCTAGTCAAAGCCCTCCGAGGCCCCACGCTCTGCATGTCCACCCTTCACCCAGCACAGCTCTCTCAATGAGTCTTTAAATTGACCTCAAAACCCTTTGTCACCCTCCATACCCCCACCTCTCTGGCCTCATCACAGTGGCTTCTTTGCTGTATTCAAACACACCAGGCATGCTGTGGTCACAGGGCAGCTGAACTTGCTGTCCCTTTTCTTGAAACGCTTCCCAGGGATCTGCACTGGCTAGCTCCCTCAACCCCTTTCAGGACTTTTCACAAATGCTGCCTTTCGGTGAGGTTTTCCCTGCCCGCTTCCGTCTCTCCCTGTTCACATTCCTGGTGGTACTTGTTGCCATCAGTTCAGTCACTCAGTCAGGTCCAACTCTTTGCGACCCCACGGACTGTAGCATGCCAGGCCTCCCTCTCCATCACCAGCTCCCGGAGCTTACTCAAACTGATGTCCATTGAGTCAGTGATGCCATTCAACCGTCTCCTCCTCTGTCATCCCCTTCTCCTCTTGCCTTCAATCTTTCCCAGCATCAGGGTCTTTTCTAATGAGTCAGTTCCTCACATCTTGTCACCATAACACCAAGCATACTATGCTTTCTACTTCATTATTGTATTGTATTATCTGTCTTTTCCAAATACAGCATAATCTCCAAGAAGCAGGGCTTTTATCTATTTAATTCATATTTTAAACGTCCAGAACAATGCCTGGAATATAGGAGGTGCTTGAATGAAGCTGTTGAATGGTGATTTGCTATGACCATATTCATATTCATCCACTGTTGCTGTCGTTTAGTTGCTGAATTGTATCCGACTCTTTTGTGATCCCATGGATTGCAGCCCACCAGGCTCCTCTGTCCAACTTCCTAGGCAAGAATACTGGAGTAGGTTGCCATTTCCTTTTCCAGGGGATCTTCCCGGACCAGGGATGGAACCTGCGTCTCCTGCTTGGCAGTCGGATTCTTTACCAATGAGACACCGGGAAAGCCTGGATATTCATCCGTGGGTTTGTATAAATATTAATCCAGTACCTACCATACAGCAGTTACTTAACATCTACAATCCCAGTTAGCCTTGCAACTGCCTGTGAGGGGAGATCTGGCCCCACTTTATAAATGATGAAACTGACAAGTGGAAGCCCAGTGACTTGCCTGAGCTGGGCTGCTCTCTTCCATTGCATCTGATCTCATTACTCAATATGTTCCCTTGTGATCACTGGCATCTATTCTCCCTGCTGGATTTGAAGCTCTGTGAAGGCCAGGGCTGTGTCTGGCCTGTTCAGCACTCCATCTCTGGCACTCAGGAAGTATCTGAATGAACCCCTTTGATAAGGAGTGGAGGGGATCCACTGCCAGCTCCTGGGTTTGCCTTCCCACCTACAGCTTTTCAGCAGCATGTAAGGCAGTTTACCCTGAGGCTGAGCCCAGCCAGGAATTCCCTCTCAGGCCTCTACCTCTTTCCTATCCTGCCACCCCCACCCTGGGCTCTCTGCCAGCAAAGAACAACTACCCAGACAGACCATAAGACAGGCTGTAACTCTGACTTGCAGTAGTACAAGGTAAGTCCCTTTGACAAGTCTATGGGAAGAACTGACCTTCGGGCGGCTGCCTGCAGTTGCTACTCTCCTCTGGCCCTGTCCCCTGCCCCCATCACCTCCCAACCACTTGGCAAGGATCCACGAGAGACCCACCGCCATCCGAAGAGCAGGACGGCGTTCTACTTTGAGTTGACCATTTTCCCAGAGAAGCAAGGTGTCTACTGTCACGAACGCTGCCCACTCCCACCCTCCATGGCATAAAGAGCCAAGAGCCTGGGGGACGGAGCGATCATTTAACAGTCCTCTGGAGTCTCTTCTTCCAGTTACACAATCAACTTCCTCACCACAAAAGATAGTTAATGGACACAGAAGATCTGACAATTCATATGAAAATCATCATAAACCTCAATTGCTCCTCATTACAGACCTTTCCTGCCCCCCCGCCAACCCCCGGGCTCCTGAGAACAAATGAAAAGAAAAAGGTTGTGTGTGTGTGACTCCCACCTGCCCCCCCTGCCCCCCATCCTAAAGCCAAGTGAACTCTTAAAGAGCATCCGCCTTCCCACAGTTTCCAAAAAGTCTCCATCTGATGAACTGACTCCATTAGCCGGCAGGGAAGCCAAGCTGCTGACAGGAACAGCTCAGAGGCTGGAAGCCACGATTCTAGGGGCTTTCTGATGATCCAGCCTAGCCAAGGCATAAGGGATGACCTCATCACTGAGGGTTCCCAAGAAAGGGTTTCACTTTCTTCATTGCCAACCAGCCCCCAAAGAGGGTCCCCCCTGGATCAGCACTAGGTAATCAGAGATAGGAGAGATTTTCTCATAATAAACGAATAATGCATCCACAGATGTTCAAGTCACGGATCTCCCCTGCCCCATCCCATCAGAGGAGCCTGCCCATGACTATTTGGGCTGAAATCTTCAGAGAGGCCAAGTTCTCAAGGATTGGGGGATGAGAGGGGGAGGGAGTTGGAGATTTTTCAGGTCAGAGTTGCCCTTTTTCTAGAAGCGGTACCTTATGGCATGGTGGTTAAAAGGATTTGACAGCCAGCTGAGTTGCAGTCTCAGCTCTACCAGTTACTGCGTGACTTTGGGCAAATTACTTAATCCTTCTATGCCTCAGTTTCCTCATCTGTACAAGTAGTGAGGACACTCTTTCATGAAGTGTTATGAGGATTAACACTTCTGCTTCTAAAGCATAACAGGGGTGGGGGACAGAGAATCTAACTAGGCATTTCTGGGATGAGCCAGGAAGGTGAAGACAGGTGTTCACCCAGGGAAGTCCAAGGGTGTCCACCTCATCCTATGGATTTCCAACCAGCTGACATCGGTGCCACCCAAGAACCACGAAAGGGGTGAAGAAATGGGAAGGTACTGGAAGGACACCATGAACCACACAGCTCACAGCTGTCTCTGGGAGTCTAGGACTGAGAGGGGAAAAGAACCAATGACTGATGGTAAACTTTTAGGATCCAAGGCTGCTGTGGGAGTTAAACCCATCTGCGGTGTCTGATGAAGGTCCTACAGGTTGATCTTACCTCCCAGACCCTCGTGTGCTTTAACAAACCAGAGAATCACAAAGCAGAGTGAACTTACCCATGCCAGCATCTGAATCTCTCTGCAGTCACTATTCACCTTAACTGTCCTCTTGGGGCCCCCTGCCACCCTCTTCCCTACTCAGCCGTCAAGACTGCACAACGCCTCTGTGCGGAAAGAGTGAGTCTTGGCTTTTGTACATGAAACGGGAATCCACAGGGGCTTGTGCTACTGCCTCCTGGTTAGGACTGCAGGGCTGTGACGTGCCTCGGTGTCACCCATGAGTCAGACCTTGCCCTGCCCTCCCGATCTAAGGCTTTATTACTGAACCAAGGGAGCCAAGAGGACACTGTTTCCCACTGGCAGGAACTAGGCTTATGCTTTCCCGATGGTAGGAACTCCAGGCTTAGGACTCAAAGAATTATGTGGTCTGATCTTCAAACAAGACGATGACTGTCAGGTTCCTGATCACACAGAGTCTGACACACTGTCCCAGTGGCGATGGTGGTGAGGCAGACACCTGCCCACTGCAAACACCTCTGCACACAGCCCTCAGTGAGTGGAAGCTCTTGCTGGACTGTTGTTTTCTTTCTGGGGGACAGGGTGGCAGGAGGGGTAGGGACAGTAAGAGGACTCTGTAGCAGGTGTACTTGTACTTTTTTTAAAAAAAATAGCTCATGGGCTTCCCGGGTGGCTCAGATGGTAAAGAATCTGCCTGCAATGAAGGAGACCTGGGATCGATCCCTGGGTCAGGAAGATCCCCTGGAGAAGGAAACGGCAACCCCCTCCAGTCTTCTTGCTTGGAGAATCCCATGGACAGAGAAGCCTGGCAGGCTACAGTCTGCTGCTGCTAAGTCGCTTCAGTCGTGTCTGACTCTGTGCGACCCTAGAGACGGCAGCCCGCCAGGCTCCCTGGTCCCTGGGATTCTCCAGGTAAGAACACTGGAGTGGGTTGCCATTTCCTTCTCCAATGCATGAAAGTGAAAAGTGAAAGTGAAGTTGCTCAGTCGTGTCTGACTCCTAGCGACTCCATGGTCTGCAGCCTACCAGGCTCCTCCGTCCATGGGATTTTCCAGGCAAGAGTACTGGAGTGGGGTGCCATTGCCTTCTACAGGGCCACAAAGAGTCGGACAGGACTGAGCAACTAACTTTACTTTCACAAGATTTTACTTCCCTGACCAGGGATTGAACCTGAGGTCCTTCCTAACCACTGAACTTCCAAAGAATTCCCCAGGTCTTCCTGTCTTAACTCTGAGGAAAGAGAGGGATTGGTGTCCTGGGTGAGTGTGGACTTGTGGGAAAAAATGGCCAGGTGGGGTCTTCGGTCCTAACACACATGGCGTGGTGGAGCTAGGTGGAGCTAGCTAGTCCCCGCAGGCTTCCGAGCACCTCTGCACTGAGCTGAGCCATTCTCGGGTACGTCCCCTCAGTGACCCCTCACCAAAGTCTCCACAGGACGGGCATGGCTTCATTTTCCGGAAGAGGGAACTGGAGCCTGGAGGTCAAACAACCCTCCTCTCACTTCCTGGTCCCTGAGTGGAGAGCTCCAAATGCTTACTGAGGGTTTACCCCAGGCATGGCCCCAGGTAGACCAAGAAGTATGACTGAACCAAGGGGGCCAAGAGTACACCATTTCCCACTAGTAGGAACTCCTAGGCTTATGACTCTTAAGAATTCTGCAGTCTTCAAATTGATATTCAAACAAGACCATGAAAATCATCAAAGCTGATCTTCAAACAAGACTGTCCTACCCCTCTTAGCCCTCCCCTTTCCCTTCTTATCCTTGCCACCCCGGCTCACAGGCAGCCTGCTGAGAAGAAGCAGAGGACTGAGGAGGGGAAATGGCTGTTGGTGGAAGTTTCCACCTTTCCTATCACACCCAAGATAACCTCGGCTTCTCAAGAACACTCTGCAGCTGCAGGAGGGGAGGCTGTTACCACCCATTGAAAGAAAGGAGACGTGTGAGATATAGCCCCTGTCAAATCCTGCTTCTGCTGAGGACAAGTCACTTAACCCTTCTAGACCCCACTTTCATAACCTCATCCATAACCACCACTCTCTCCCTCCGCCTCCAACCACAGAAATCACCAACTCCGGATGAGTCCATTCTAGAACTCTTGCTCAATATACCCTGTTAAATATCTCATTTAATCCTTAAAATGAATCCTAGCCTAATCTTATACTGTAGTGGTTTAGTCACTAAGTCGTGTCCGACTTTTGCAACCCCAGGGACTGTAGCCCGCCAGGCTCCTCTGTCCATGGGATTCTTAATTTCCTTCTCGGGGGATCTTCCCGACCCAGGGATCGAACCCGCGTCTCCTGCATTGCAGGTAGATTCTTTACCTACTGAGCTATGAGGGAAGCCCCTATATTACAGACTGTTACTATTTATAAGAAGGAGAGCAGCAATATTGATCCTCTTAGATGGCTACCATGAAGACCTGATAAGATCTTGCATGGAATATAGTGTTTGAAAGGTGAAAACTGGAAGGCCAGGGACAGCCCTGAGGTTAAGCGTCAGGCTGGACAAGAATGGAGCCCTGAGGGGGTACAGACAGAGCCCCTCAGGTTACAGCCCCAAAAGGCTCTTTCTTCAAGAGCCCCCCATGCCCCAAAGTACAGTGACTCAGTGGAGGGCATGCTACTGACTGATAGGAAACTGTCTGGAAAACCCCACCTGCCTGCGACCAAGACGCTTTATTACTGGAGGAGGCAAGTGGACGTGTCTGGTGAATGGATGGAATTTGAAGCTTTGGGTCCTGAGTCTAATGCTGCTACTTGGCGTCATAATTCGCAAATCACCTGTTTCCTTCTTGCCAACGTCATGCCAGGCCCTGCACTAGCCTTGGAGATACAAAGAGAGATCAGAGTGGCTACTCTCTAGGCAGCCATCCTGGGTACTGGCAGGCCACAGCAGGCCTGTGCTGGGGACCTAGATGCTCACCTCTGGAGATGTCACTGTTGGCTAAAAGAGGTGCTTTCTTTTTAAAAATCACTTCTAGTCGTTAAACAGCTCTAAAACACTAAGGAGATAAGACCACACTCTATCAGGACTTGCCTGACCTTTGACAGCTCAAAGCGAAAATGCCAGGAGGCCTCAGCTGGCTGGCTGAGGGAAAAGCAGATAACCAGCAGTTTCACTGGCAACAAAGAGACTGAAAATCCTGCACATTTTTAGCATGTGACTAGAATAATCCACAGCTGGGCCCCGAGCACAAAATGCAGGATAATAAAGCATGCAGAAATCAGGGACAGCCTTCCTCAGGACTAAGTGAGGCTGGCTGTATTCAGCCTTTCAAGCAGATCATCTCATTTAAACTTATCAAGTCTTCACTGTAAAGGCTGAGTTGGGTTTAGAGCTAGTCTAGCTGTGTTACTGTCAATATTCACCCCCATTCACCCTCCCCACCCCCACCTTCCTGGCTGGACGACCTTGGTGGTGGTTTAGTCGCTAAGTTGTGTCCGACCCTTGCAACCCCATGGACTGCAGCCCGCCAGGCTTCTCTGTCCTTGGGCTTTCCCAGGCAAGAATACTGAAGTGGGTTGCCATTTCCTTCACCAGGGGATCTTCCTGACCCAGGGACTGAACCTGACAGGGCAGCCTGGTGGGTTGCTGTCCATGAGGTCACAAAGAGTCAGCCACGACCGAGAGAATTAACGACAACTCCTGCATTGTAGGCAGATTGTTTATCATTGAGCCACCAGGGGTGATGTTGGGCACCTTGTTTAATAACCTCTTTAGGCCTCAGTTTCTTTGTCTGTAAAACTGGGATACTAGAACTTATACAAATAGCTGTGAAAAGAAGAGAGGCGAAAAGCAAAGGAGACAAGGAAAGATATAAGCACCTGAATGCAGAGTTCCAAAGAATAGCAAGAAGAGATAAGAAAGCCTTCTTCAGCGATCAATGCAAAGAAATAGAGGAAAACAACAGAATGGGAAAGACTAGAGATCTCTTCAAGAAAATTAGAGATACCAAGGGAACATTTCATGCAAGGATGGGCTCAATAAAGGACAGAAATGGTCTGGACCTAACAGAAGCAGAAGATATTAAGAAGAGGTGGCAAGAATACACGGAAGAACTGTACAAAAAAGATCTTCACGACCCAGATAATCATGATGATGTGATCACTAATCTAGAGCCAGACATCTTGGAATGTGAAGTCAAGT
>SJYT01058419.1:194873-220693 GCA_006410635.1 Cephalophus harveyi | reverse complement strand
CCAAGCGCAATGCTAACAGGTTAAAATGTTCTTCCAGTCAGACCACTGCCCAGACACAAGGTACACGCCAAAGGAACTTAATGGAGTTGTCACAATTGTCCCCCGTGAAGTAACTAAAGGACAATACAGGGTATCCACGGGAAATGAGAAGTGGGCCACGGCAGAGTGAACCGTAGTCGGGAAGATGGAAGGAGAGTGCAGGCTCCTGGTTACCGTTGCTCTGCTGTGTTCAGGGAACCCGGGAGCTGACGGAGGACTCTCCTCACCCATCCCCCCCGGAGTGCTCCCCGAGTGCGGTGGGCAGGCTGCTCGCGGAGCTAGGAGTCCGGAGTCATCCCTTCTTCCTGCCCCAGTGTCTTCCTGAAGGAGCTCCCAGCTCATCTGGGGAGGAGGAGACTTTCCTGAGAGAAGGAAAGCCTGAGTTCAGGTTCTGGGGCTCAGAAAAGGGGGGTGAGCCACCTGACATGGCCTGGTCCCCACACCGGAGCCCCACGATGCCATTCCTGGGAAGGTGACAACCGGGGCCACAGTGAGGGGCCAGGTGCACAGGCCCCTTCCTGAGTCTTCACGTTTCCCCACTTGTTTTTGGTCTATTCCTGGAAGCGGCCACATCTGCGCCCCTGCTGGGCAGAACCCCTCAGGAGTAGCACCTTTTGGGGTGTGCGGGCAGCTCGTAGTGACCACTGCTTAGCGAGTCTCCTCATCACAGTGGGAAGGTGGAGTCTGGGGAGTGACTGGGTTCCTGAGAGTGTGTTTAGAGCATTCCCTGACCCCACCCTGCAGTTGATCCCTTTGTTATTGAAGACGCTCTGGAAGACAGGAAAGCAGAAAGAAGAGGAGGCAGGAGAAGAAAGGGGGCATTATCCTCCCAATCCTGGGTCCCAGGACTGTCCCGAGGCTCAGCTCTCCTGCCCTTGGGCTCCACCTGCTTCTAATAAACCTTTTTAATTTCCACCTTATACTCCAGTATGTTTCTTATAACTTGCAACCACAAAAGTCCTTTCTAACCTAGTGCCAGGGCCAATGAAACTACCAACTGGGAAAGAGGAGGTGGGGGGGTCTCCAGGGAGCCATAACGTGACTGGACATCTGGCTTCTCCTGGCTTGGGCCCAGCTCAGGGCCTGACTCCATCCCTCCATCCACAGGAAGAAGAGCCATTTCCACAAGCTGCCTTGAGTAGAAAAACCACCACCTGTTAGTGCCAGCCCTGCGCTCCCTGCCCACCCCCTGCTAATCCCCAGGTCCACCCTGGGGAAGACCCAGCTCTGTTATCTCCTCAGCATTCTTCCCTAATGACATCAGGACTTGCTCACTCTAAGTCAAACACCCCGGTCCCTTCCAGGCTGGGAGCATCACCTCCCCTGTCTCTCATCTCAGTACCTGCATCTGGGTCACTTGCATGCCAGGAGGCCTCACCTGGGCCAGGAGACCAGGAAACTGGGATTCTTCACCTCCTTCTTTCAGAAAGACTGGGGGCACCGCTCATGAGAGAGCCCTCCCCTTGCCCAGCCCCTCCACCCTCTGCAGCCACCATTCCACAGGAGCCCCAGAGGGAGCTGAAAGGCCCGGTTATCTCAGCCTCTTCCTACCTGGGATCAGGGCCCTCCTCCCAGCCGCACCCTGGAAGGGAGCTCAGTGCCGCCTTCTGTGCCTGAAAGAAGGGCACAGGCCCTGCTTCAGGGCACCTGAGACAAAACCACTTTGTCTGGCCGTCACCCCCTTGGGCTTAAAACTACCACTCCCCTCTTTCAATCTCCCCGGGGAGACTGAAGTGTGCCATTCTCCCCAGGGAAGGTGTTCGGGCAGTGCACACGCTGACTTGTATTTTCCCGTATGCTACAGCTTTAGAGTGATAGTAGCACCCACAGCTCAACAAGTCATGATTTCAATGATTCAAGAAATTATCCGAGCACTTAGGACACGCCAGGTACTGAGCTGACTGCTAGGCAGGCATGGTTTCATGAAACCCTCAAAAGCACCTTGGGAGGAAGGGACTGTTAGGTTTTCTGTGTTACTGATGAGGAAGTGGAGGCTCAGATAGTCGAGGTATCCTCTTGAGGCTTATGGCTGGTGCCTGGCAGAGATTGCAATCAAACCCCTTCCTCCCTCGCTGAACCTTCCTCACGACTGCAAGCTCCCAAGCCCCTATTCCTTCTGACCCCAGAATGAAGAAAAGCTTCTATTTTCACCCCTTCCTTACATTCCTCTACGATGCACTAGTGAATGTGGTAGTCACTCACCACTTAAAATAAGGCTGGCGAGTATCAGGAACCACGTATTCATTTTTATTTAATTTTAATTAAATTTTAATAGCCACATGTGGCTAGTGGCTACCACACTGGAGAACACAGGTATAGAACTGTATTTCGGATAAAGTACTTCCATCCATATCATAACATTCAGTTTTCAGGTGAGCAGGGTAAGTACCATGCACTCCACTTACAGGTGAGAAAACTGAAACTGATATTTGCTCAAGTGAAGTTGAATCCTTCACTCTCTAAGTTCCCAAACTATTTCCATTACATGACCTTTACACCCAAACTTGACCTCTGATCTGGGGGCCAGTGGGATGGTCCTGATGGAGGCCCAGTCTGGCTCCATCATTAACCTGACAAGTCACTTTTGCACCATTCTCCTCTGTACTGAGAGGCACAAGAGGGAGGGTTTCAGAGAGCCTGGGGCATGGTCTCCGCAGACCCGAGGGACCACTAGGTGGTCAAGATTCAAGATCCTTCTAAGGTTGCTGTGTGGTTTCAAGTGACTTTTCTAAAATGAGGAGAGGGAGGGAGAAATTAGATTAATTCTTTTCCCTCTTCCAATAGTCTTGTCCCAGGAGCCATAATTTAAAAAAAAATAGTATGACCCTGTGCTGGCTTCCAAAGCCCCCTTAAATGAAATTAAATTCCTGATCATTTCCTTTAGGATCAATCCAATCCTTAGGACATGGCCATTTCATCAGAAGTAGTATAATGCACTGAGTGGGCATTCGGTCCTTACCAAACACCCCGGCGCTAAACTAATATTCATTCCCATTCCTGTTCCTTCGTGAAATCCAACTGATGAGTCTTAGCTAACTGTGATGCCTACCTTATCATCAACTTATAATCTCTTGGTGGGGGTGGGGCTGGAGAACATCTAGAAGCAGAAATAAATCACACAAGGAAAAGTCAAATGGAAAACACAAATTTAATAAAACACAGACAGAAAATAAACCATCAGCCCAGCCACTGGTGACCAGTGCAATGTTATTTTTTTCCCTCTGGTCCCTGGTGAATGCCCCCTAATTCTGGGAAAGGCTCCTTTTCATTTTCTGAGTCAGGCTTGAAGGCATACTGCAGTATTTCAGCCTTGGGTTTCTAGCGGAGGAACAAACCCAGTCTTGTCATACAATTTTCGGCACCTCTACTGTAATAACACATCGTTTGTGGATCTATGCTAAAGCAAACACCATCTGGTGGCTGCATAAAAATCTGTCCGGGGTTCTGACCTTCACGATGTAAGGGGTTTGTTTGGGGAAAGGAGGCCGAGTGTGGGGAGGACCAAGTCAGTAATGAGACACGGTGTCGGCAACCTGCACGGTGTGACATGTGAACAGCGGAGGAAAACGAGGCTGGTGTCAGGTTCCAGACACTCAAGGCAAAATCGCCAATGACTCTTTTTTTGTTTTTTCTTCCCCAAGTAAAAAATGTTTCAGGAAGTCTCTTTTCTCAGTATCAGGCCCCAACACACACATACACACTCAGTCACTTGAGAGTGGATGGTCCAGGGGAGCCCTGGATTACCCCAAAGGAAAACTATCTCCTGCAAAACCTAGCTGGTGCGTTCTCCATTTCTGTGGACCGTCCCAGCTGCGCAGCTGCAGGAGTGAGACAGAATTTGCCTTGTCTGCAGCCCCACATATCTTGTTGCTCTGAATTACTAACATACCGTGGTTCACCCAGATACAGGGCACTCATTAGGCTCAAATGCCTTCTCAGGCATTTAGCTGCTTAAACAAGAACATATTTAAAAATTCTAACTATGCAATAAAATCCCATTATTCCTCACACATGAAATTATGAAGGGCAGCAAGTCCTGGTCCCGTAAGTTGACTTCTCATGAAGATAGGTCTTGACATTGACCTCTGACCTGTCCGTTCTGACTTGAATAAGCAGAGTCTGTTCTGAGCACACACAGAGGACAAATGCTCCAGAATGAATGAATATCCCTTGATCCCTCAACATGGGATGCAGAAATGCAAAGAAAATGAAGTCATGTGAGGCTCAGGAAGACCCGGTTCTACAGCACCAGAGAAGAAAACACATGACTGAAACATTTAGAACCAGTCAAAAGCAACTCAGAACAACCAGGTCTTCAGGAGACTTCTGGACTCTTAAGACATGAAGAAGAGTTTTTAATCTAGGGCTTCCCTGGTGGCTCAGCTGATAAAGAATCCACTTGTAATGGGGGAGACCTGGGTTTGGTCCCTGGGTTCAAAAGACCCCCTGGAGAAGGGAAAGGCTACCCACTCCAGTATTCTTGCCTGGAAAATTCCATGAACTCTATAGTCCATCAGGTCACAAAGAGTCAGACATGACTGAGCGACTTTGACTTCACTTCTAGACTAAAAGGGGCCACAGAATTCAGCCTGGGAAAGAGCAGACTTGCTGACATATACCCAGAAGAAGCACAAAACTGCTAGAACTTTCCATAACGATGCAAACGCTCTGTCCCTGTGCTGCCCTACGCAGTGGTCACTAGTCACTGGGCACTCAAAATGCAACTCATATGACTGAAGAACTGAAGTTTTAATTTTATTTACTATTAATTAAAATGTAAATTTAAATAGTCTCGCAAGTTGAGCAGCACAGTAAGATCAAATCACAAAGCACTATTTATGGAAAAGTCCAAGAACCATCTCCAACAAAGTTATCTGACAGTTATTCTTTTTCTTTCCTTTTTATAGCCCTTGGCCCTTCAGGGCCTCTCAAAGTCACATCTTCTCATACCAGGACATAGAGCAACAATACCCAGGAGCCCGACTAGGGAGAAACCATCTTCCAGCCATAATGGACACCAAAGCACATCTTGGAGGAGACATTCTCCACTTGAGGGTTGTCAATCACTTGACACCACCAAATCTCTCCAAAGCACATCCCAACCATGGACCACACTGCCTGGCTCTCTTCTGCCCCTCACCCCAGTCCCTGGGAGACAAGGCTGGAATAAAGGCAGTACCCCAGCTCCCAAAGCAGAGTGCTCTAATGACCCCCAAAACTCCACTCTCCATCAGAAACCCAACCTGTTTTGTCCCACAAAAACCTCGAAGATGAAGTCCCATGGCATACTTTATGGATTGTCATGTTATAAGCTTTACACCACTCATTTCAGAAGTTACTGATCATTATAGTATACTTCTCACCTGCTTTCCCTGCAGCTCATTTGAAGAAAGGAAAACTTGAATGAATATCCCTTGATCCCTCAACATGGGATGCAGAAATGCAAAGAAAATGAAGTCATGTGAGGCTCAGGAAGACCCGGTTCTACAGCACCAGAGAAGAAAACACATGACTGAAACATTTAGAACCAGTCAAAAGCAACTCAGAACAACCAGGTCTTCAGGAGACTTCTGGACTCTTAAGACATGAAGAAGAGTTTTTAATCTAGGGCTTCCCTGGTGGCTCAGCTGATAAAGAATCCACTTGTAATGGGGGAGACCTGGGTTTGGTCCCTGGGTTCAAAAGACCCCCTGGAGAAGGGAAAGGCTACCCACTCCAGTATTCTTCCCTGGAAAATTCCATGAACTCTATAGTCCATCAGGTCACAAAGAGTCAGACATGACTGAGCGACTTTGACTTCACTTCTAGACTAAAAGGGGCCACAGAATTCAGCCTGGGAAAGAGCAGACTTGCTGACATATACCCAGAAGAAGCACAAAACTGCTAGAACTTTCCATAACGATGCAAACGCTCTGTCCCTGTGCTGCCCTACGCAGTGGTCACTAGTCACTGGGCACTCAAAATGCAACTCATATGACTGAAGAACTGAAGTTTTAATTTTATTTACTATTAATTAAAATGTAAATTTAAATAGTCTCGCAAGTTGAGCAGCACAGTAAGATCAAATCACAAAGCACTATTTATGGAAAAGTCCAAGAACCATCTCCAACAAAGTTATCTGACAGTTATTCTTTTTCTTTCCTTTTTATAGCCCTTGGCCCTTCAGGGCCTCTCAAAGTCACATCTTCTCATACCAGGACATAGAGCAACAATACCCAGGAGCCCGACTAGGGAGAAACCATCTTCCAGCCATAATGGACACCAAAGCACATCTTGGAGGAGACATTCTCCACTTGAGGGTTGTCAATCACTTGACACCACCAAATCTCTCCAAAGCACATCCCAACCATGGACCACACTGCCTGGCCCTCTTCTGCCCCTCACCCCAGTCCCTGGGAGACAAGGCTGGAATAAAGGCAGTACCCCAGCTCCCAAAGCAGAGTGCTCTAATGACCCCCAAAACTCCACTCTCCATCAGAAACCCAACCTGTTTTGTCCCACAAAAACCTCGAAGATGAAGTCCCATGGCATACTTTATGGATTGTCATGTTATAAGCTTTACACCACTCATTTCAGAAGTTACTGATCATTATAGTATACTTCTCACCTGCTTTCCCTGCAGCTCATTTGAAGAAAGGAAAACTTACCAATTTCTGTTTCACTTTATTTTCTTCCCCCATTTGATCCTCACAATGAGAGAGGCAGAAGGAGGTAAGATCACATATGTTTTAAGCACACCTGTCAAGGGTTCACAGAGGTGGAGTTAACAACCCAGCGAAACACTGAGGGTGACCTCGGGTTGCTCTGGACAACTCACTGAACCTCTTCTTGCTTCCGAGTCATCTGTAAAAGGGGAAGAACCACAGGGCCTGCCCCTTAGGATCTCTGTGAGTCAAGAGTACGTACGCTGCTCGGCCATGAGCCCAGCACACGGAAAGCGCTACCGAGGCGTCTGTTCTTGGTGAGAAGGATGTTGTGTGTGTGTGTACATGCATGGGGACTATAACTGTATGCTTAGATACCTGGTTGTAGAAAGCCTCTGAGGCTTCCCCAGAGGCACCAACAGCCAAGGATGAGGACCTGGTCGAGTGGACAGGGAGAAACAAGCCAAATAAAAAACGAGGATTTTTTGAATGCCATAACCCACCTGATTCCAGCAGATTAAGTACCTGTCCTCACGGGAGGTGTGCTGCCTCCTGAATAATCCATGCATGAGGTCCCCACTGCTGATCACGGTGTAATTCAATGAGGGGTCTCCAGAAAGGACACACCACTGAGCGCTGAAGTTCTGGGACTTCAAGAAGGCAGAATTCCCAGATCAAGTTTCTCCCCAGACCTGTCCAGAAACAAGCATGTATCTTCCAGGGATAAGCCTGTACTGATAACTGGGAGTAACACAGTTTTTTCTAAACTAACATTTGGCCCAGCAACTAGGAAGAACTCCACAATAGTTTCTTATCTCATGGCTTTTCTTAAATATTCAAATCCCCCTATTACATATATAAAAGCTGATGCCCAGTGAGACCAAGAATCCTGCCCAAGGCCAACCAAAGGACAGCAGAGCTGAGGGGACACCAAAGCTCAGAATTTCTTCTCCAAGATTCCCTGTTCATAGTCACACGTCCTCCAAATGCCTTTTCCTGTCCTGACTGGCTTCACAGCATCTTTACATTTAAATGATACTCCGTAAGGCACATTCATATCTTCTGTTTCAGTTACCCTCACCTAGGTTTAATAACCTGAAAGATTTTTTTCACAGAAAAAATGCAAGTTGATAGGAAAAGAGAAATACTGCTGGAATGGATGACCTAGCCACTTGAGTACATACTGTAGTAACTGTGGATGTGAAAAATCCAGATATACCTAAAAGATAAATATACATTTGCTTCTTTGCTTGATGAAACTATTTACTATAGGATTCTAATAAGTGGCCTGTTTTTCTCATGCACTTGAAAGACGGTTTGACCTACAAAAACCTCCCCCCTCCAACATTTTTGGATTTACACCAAGTGTATTATGTGAAAAATGTACTTTTTTCTCCTGCCTGGCTTTTATTTCTGAGAAACCAAGGTGGTGATAAAAGGACTTAGAAGGAAGGTGATGATTACTGACAACAATGATTAGATTCCCATCTTCTAGATTAATAGAGAAGTCTGAAGAGAATTATAAACCCCGGAAGAGAGGTCTCAAGGAAACCTGGAGCCTACTTAACTATAGTCAGTTAATCCACGTAGACCTCATGCATAATGGGCATTATGATACATTTATAATTATCCACATTTTCACTCTTTTAAAATGCTCTCACCCATTCTCTTCTGGCTCCCAAACCACCCAAGGCACAGCCACTTTCACAGATTGGTGAATAAGCTGCATTCTTCTGCTTTTTAACAAACACTGCACAGTGCTGTCTGTACCACCCCCCAAATTAAATCAGACTTGTTGCCACACAGCTGCAACGACCGGCTGCCAGCATCTCTGGGGGACAGCGGGACTTCCGACTTGGCAGGGTGGTCTGCTGGTTTTCACAGAGCCCGTCCAGTCCCGAAATGCCACCACACCCCCTGGTACGGTGAGTGCAGCACCCAAGAAGACAACAACACAGCCTCACATCCCCGTCTGAACAGCGGGAAGGCCATCATTGTCATGACCGTTCTCTCAGCGAGAAGCAAATGAGGTCCAGCAATGCAGCAGGCTCGGCGCTTGG
This sequence comes from Cephalophus harveyi, assembly GCA_006410635.1. Classification (NCBI taxonomy): domain Eukaryota; kingdom Metazoa; phylum Chordata; class Mammalia; order Artiodactyla; family Bovidae; genus Cephalophus; species Cephalophus harveyi. The sequence goes on along the minus strand of SJYT01058419.1, from coordinate 211,950 downwards.
CACACGGCTCTCAATAACGGCGCTGTTAGCTGTCAGCACTGCACATGGATTCTCTCCTTTAGGGGTGCAAAGGCACTTCCAGCAAGTCCTCTTTTGTACCACTCTTGCCATCGGTTCTTGGCAGCTAGTATTCCCTGAGTGAGGCATAATCTACAATTGGGGTGCTTCCCTGCAGGTGGGAATCAGATTGAGAAATAAAGGAACCTGCCCAAGGTCACCCTGCTGTATCAGAGGCAAGATGTAGATCTGAGTTGGCTCAGTGTTATCCTCTCTCTTCTCAAAGCCTTGGAGGGGCTCAGATCTAGTGAAATAAAGACAAAGGAGGGGCTGGAGACACTCCTGTGATGCACAGTACGGCCAGGGGCATCGTCTAATTACACCTCCAGCAACTAGAGCATCTATCCCACCCCACCCCCACAAGCTGCCCCAGTGGATCAGTCTTTCTCCACCAGCCTTGATAAATTACAAGGCCCCACAGCAGGGATTGTTTCTTCCTCTCAGCTTTGTTTGGAGCATTGTCCTAGCAAGGCTCAAATAAAGGGCCATTATTAATAGTGACAATAACGCAATACTGTTTTCTCAAGGGCCTCCGCGAGGGCCGGCCAGACCAGCGCCAGGCCACTCCCCACCGCCTTTTGCTGGCGGTTCTCATCTGCAAACCCTCAGCTGCCTGGGGCCCTGTTACACAGCACGGCCCTCTCCACGCAGCATTGCCTGAACTACACCTTTACAGGTTCTTCAGGGCCCTGAAAACCTCACAGGGGAGAAGGGCCCAGCACAGCACGCCAGAGGCCTGGCAGAGGAACGGACGAGGCAGCCACGGGGCCAGCACCAGGCCAAGGAGATAATGCACCCCAGCTTTGTTTGAACTGAGCTCACTTGCAGCCCAGGGCCTAGAGCTGAACTGCTCTGGGATGGCTGAGCGTCAGGAATGCTCCAGAGGAACTCTGGTTTGCATTAGACACCTGGGCCAGCGGCAGCTGTGGCAAGTTAAGGGTGCATCTCTGGAGAACCTGTGTTGATGGAGAGGACACAGAGGGGAACCACTGTGCGTCGGGGCTCCTGTGTGGGAGTCCCCATGTGCATGTGTTTGCATGAGAGCCTGGGTTCTCAAGATTTCAGAGAGAATCACTGGAGTTCTACCAGAAATTCATTAATACAGGCTCAGTGGGGGAAACCAGAGGCTTTTACAGCCACGAAAGCCACCAGCAGAAGGAGGCAGAGTGAATGTGAAGGGGGCGGGGGAGGGTTTGGACAGAAGTTCTTTCACAGGTACTCAGCTTTTAATGAGCATACCTCTGGCTGAGCACTGTAGACAGTACTCACTCCCGCGCTGACAAACATAAGGTCTTCTCATGCTTTACTTTTACTGTCTCCTGGGACAAGCCCAGGTAACCAAGTTTATCTGAATCAGAAGAGCTTGGCTCTTCCCTGAGGGTCTCCTAGGTGTGAGTTGGCGTGTTCTTGGGGAGGCTGAAGGCAGGCGGGCGGGGCACAGACCTGCCCAAGACGAACATACTCCCGTTCATTCCCTGTAAATGAGCACCTGCCGTGGACAGAGCTCATCTCCCTCCAGGCCCAGTGGGGAAACACAGACACACGAGCCCACATCGGACCTCAGGAGTCCTCCAAGTCCAAAGGGCAAGATCTTAGTCAGAAATTAGAGGCACATCTAATATGCACAACACAGCCGCCACTCTGCTCCTCCCCAGCCCTCCTGCTGACGGGTGTGTGTGTGTGTGTGCGGGTGTGTGCGGATGTGTGGGTGTGTGTGGGGGTGTGTGTGTGTGGGGGGGGGGTGTGTGTGTGAGTGAGTCAGTGACTGAGTGAGTGATCTGGAGGTCTGGGAGGTAGGCAGTCAGTATGGCTGGTTCAGGGCTGGTTTTGCTCTGGAAGATCAACAGTCTGTCGGAGAAAGTCTCCCAGCATTTCCTCTGAGGGAAGCGATCCAGGCAGGCCTTACCTGGCTTCTCCAGCAGGACAAAAAGGGAGGGAGTCCCAGCTCCATTAGGAGGGTCCCCAAGCCCACCTGGTCTTTGAGGAACAGCTTGGAGGGAAGCACTGGATGGGGAGCCCAGTGAACAGGGCCCAAGGCTGGGATTCTAACCTCAACTCTCCCTTGGTACCATCCTCTCTAGCTCTCTGTCCTAACTTCTCCCTCTGTGAAATGAATGCTTCGATTTCTGCTGCCCATACAACTAAATGGCAGCACATCAAAAGCACATCAATAGTCAAAGCTATGGTTTTTCCAGTAGTCACGTATGAATGTTAGAGTTAGACCATAAAGAAAGCTGAGTGTCAAAGAATTGATGCTTTTTAACTGTGGTGCTAGAGAAGACTCTTGAGAGTCCTTGGACTGCAAGGAGATCCATCCAGTCAATCTCAAAGGAAATCAATCCTGAATATTCATTGGAAGGACTGATGCTGTAGCTGAAGCTCCAACACTTTGGCCACCCAATGCAAAAATCTGACTCATAGGAAAAGACCCTGATGCTGGGAAAGATTGAAGGCAGGAGGAGAAGGGGTCATCCTCTTCCTCTTTCAACAGAGGATGAAATGGTTGGAGGGCATCACTGACTCGATGGACATGAGTTTGAGTAAGCTCTGGGAGATAGTGAAGGACAGGGAAGCCTGGCATGCTGCAGTCCATGGAGTCACAAAGAGTCAGATATGAATGAGCAACTAAACAACAACAGGCATACCTTGAGGATATTGCAGGTTTGGTTCCAGGTCACTGCAATAAAGTAAATATCTTAATAAAGTGAGTCACCGTATCTTCTTTATCCATCCCTCTGTTAATGGACATTTAGGTTGCTTCCATGTCTTGGCTTGTCAGTAATCATTCAGAGTGCTGCTATGAACACTGAGGTGAATGTATCTTTCTGAACTATGGTTTTGTCTAGATATATGCCCAGGAGTGGGACTGCTGGAAAGTAACAGTATTAGTTGCTCAGTTGTGTCTGACTCTTTGCAACCCCATGGACTGTAGCCTGCCAGGCTCCTCTGTCCATGAAATTCTCCAGGCAAGAATACTGGAGTGAGTATCTATTCCCTTCCCCAGGGGATCTTCCCGACTTAGGGATCGTACCCGGGTTTTCCACATTGCAGGCAGATTCTTTACCACCTGAACCACAAGGGAAGACCAGGGATTGCTGGATCAAATGGTAACTCTATTTTCAGTTTCCTGAGGAACCTCCACATCATTTTCCATAGTGGCTGCACCAATTTGCATTCCCATCAGCAGCGTAGGCAGGTTCCCTTTTCGCTATACCCGCTCCAGCATGTTAGGAAAATACTCTTTTTGAATGGAAGTGCCAAGGCCTGGGATCTGGTCTTACCTCTGCCACTAATTCATTCTAGGACTGTGCAGAAGTCACAACCCCTACCCAGCCTCAGTTTCCCCATTTGAGAGCCGAGCTATTTGATCAGAACAGTCCCTTCTCGCCGACACTGCGCGCTCCTCTACGGGGCAGGAAAACAGTAGTGTGTCTTGTTGTTTCTGAGCAAAGGCCTTAATTGTTCTCTGCAGCATGAGCTCCTCTATCACAAAACCACAGCCTCCCCCCTCCCTCCCTCCCCACTGCACCCCCTTCCTCTGAGATCCACAAAACTGCTACAGAACATTCATTTATTTTTCTTCGGTGCTGGGGCTGAAAACTCTGATGACTAAGCCATTGAATTTTAATATGCTACTGTGCTCCTTGGAGGATTCCTTCATTTCTCAGCTCCCCCTCTCCCTGCCCCCTGCGCCCTCTGCGGACATGTGGTAGTCGTTAGGAACAGTTTGATGAAGTTTAGATTCACAGAGTAAAGGAGAGACGGGGGAGAGCTGGGAGGGAGGCATGATAAATGGACACAACAGTCCAGAGAGCCACTCAAAAAATAAACAGAAAGCTCCTTTTGAGTGAGTCCACTAAAAACAAATTCCAGAAAAGCTCTTTCCTCCTTTTTTGGGGGTAGGTGGGATGGTAGAGGTAGGAGAGAAAAGTTCTCTTGATGTTAAAAAACCACGTTCAGAGAAAGAAACAATTCTCTTTCAGTGCAGCCACCAGAAGGCACAGGGACGGCCGCCAGCCGTAGGTCATGAATGCTAAGCCCTCCAAAGCTGAAGCTGGGCACCTAACTCTCCAGTGTCCAAGAGGCAGTGACCCTCATGAGAGCCAGCCAGTGCTAGCAGAATTCTACGGAGAAACCTGGGTCACCACGGCCGAGGGAGAAACACTCAATGGCCAGGAATGCCCTGCTTGGCCTCAGTCTTGCACACTTTCTGAAAACCCCTGCAGTCCAAGAGGACTTGCTCAAGTTCTCTTTCCTGGACCTCAGCCTCCTACCTGTCCCATGGCCATCACTCCCTGCCCCTCAGCCCACATCTCCATTCACGTAGTTTAAAAACTACTGACTTGAACTCTGGACATGACCTGGGTAGCACTGGCTCCAGAGAATCCCTGTTAATGTGATTAGGCACAAAGATGAAATTGTGGTTATAAAAACAACGTTTTTTTTTTTTTTTTAAAGAGATGCTCACTCGAGTAGGAGGGGGAAAGATGGCATGATATGGGACATGCTTTCAAATACTTAAGCAACAACAAGGACAAAGCAACAGGTGAAGTGGCGCAAAAAATAGGAGAAGTGGGAGTTCTGATCCTGGGCAGTGGGAACATAGGGAGTTTTTCATACAGCTCTTGACGCTTCTCTGTACATTTGAAAATAGTTGCAATAGAGACAAAGACCATCTTAAACAAATCCCAGACTTTCAACAGTAAGATTTCCTTCTCAACCTGAGTTTCATCACTAGTGTGTGAGCTGCAAGTTTTCAAGCAATCGCCCTTGTACAGAGAAGCCCAGCATCTCGGGAGCTTTGGGTGCTGATTTCATTTGTTTGCCATACAAATGAGCTTGGCCAACTAGACGCTACCTAAGAAGGAAGTATCAAGGCTCTTATGCTGTCCAAGAGGTCACCGGAGACTTCCCTTATTAAATCGCCTTCCACGCTGGAGTTTTATGTGGGGTATCTCCCCAAAGATCTCTCAGGCACATTCTTCAGATGCTCTGAAAGTTGGTTATGAAAATGATAGTTCACTCTTCCTCCAATTTTACAACTGTAAAAAGCACACAGATATATGCAAAACATATCTTCACCTTCATTTTATTTACTGGCCATGCTATGAGGCAGGTAGGATCTAAATTCCCCAACCAGGGGTTGAACATGCACCCCCCGCATTGGAAACATGGAGTCTTAACTACCAGACTACCAGGGAAGTCTCATTTTTTTTTTTTTTTTTTTTTTTAAGCTAGTGACTAATTTTTCCTCTTACCCATTTGGGAGACCAAGTGAATAAGCTCAGATAACCCAGTAAAGAAATACTCTCTGCAGAGCTCCTGGAATGAGAAGCGCAAGGCAGGAGGCTCCATGATTCTGAGGACCTGCCCTTCCCTCCACTAGAAAGCTGTGGACCAGGCAGAGGACGGCCATTCCCAGCAGCTTGGAATCAGAAGGCCTGGGTTTATATCCTGCTCCGGCACCAGGCAAAATCTCAGGCAGGTCCCTGAAACCTGCAGTGCCTCTACAGCCTCGTTTGCAGAATGCGGACAGTGCCAAGAGCTCTGAATGGCATTAGAAGGTGGCAGCAGGGGTGGGCGAGCTGCCTGCACGAGTTTCCTAGGGCTGCTGTAACAAAACGCCACACACGGGGTGGCTTTAAACAACAGAAATGTATTCTCTTACACTTCTGGAGACTAGAAATTGGAGATTAAGGTATCAGCTGGGCCACGCTTTTTCTGAGACCCCGGGGAGAGGTCTTTCTAGCTCATTCCTAGCTTCTGCTGGTGGCCACCAATCCTTGGCCTTCCTCGGTGTACTGATGTGCCACTGCAGTTTCTGCCTCCACTTTCAAAGGTTCAAGTTTCCCTCTTGCTATTTACATGATGCTGGTCATGCTAGGTCCAGAGTCCACCCCACTTTAATAGGACCTTGTTTTACTTAATTACATCTGCAACAACCCTATTTCCAAATCAGGTCACATTCTGAAGTGACAGGGGTTAGGATTTCAACCCATCTTTTGCGGGACTTAAGCCCTGGGCTTCCCAGGTAGTTCAACAATAAAGAATCTGCCTCCAGTGCAGGAGATGCAGGAGACGAGGGTTCTATCCCTGGGTTGGGAAGATCCTCTGGAGGATGAAATGGCAACCCACTCCAGTATTCTTGCCTGGAAAATTCCACGGACAGAGGAGCCTGGTGGGCTACAATCCATGGGGTCGCCTTAAAGAGTCAGACACAACTGAGCACATGAGCAATTCAGCCCTAATACTACCCTCATGAGCTTATCAGAGCCGAGGCTGCCCTCTTTGCGTCCTGTCAGTCCCAGGCTGAGGGAAACTCGGCTGACCAGGCCTGCTGGATGGTTAATACGCTGGAGAAATGCCCACTGTGACAGGAACAGCCTCTTCTCTTTCTGCGGTTATTGCTGAAACGGAGATTGGCTTAAGAAAAATGCTGTGGTTTTCACCAGGAAGTACCCCTAGCTGAAGCCCAGATGGAAGTGTTCCTCTATGGTAGTTAAATGGAGAGAAATTCTTGGTTTTACATCTGAAAATATCCTTGGGCCACCCATCTGCAATAGCACCTGCGTCTGGGTGGGAGAAGAAGTGAGGCAAAGAGGAGGAGGGTCTGAGTCACTGCCCCGCCACCATCTACAGTAGGGGTTGGCCAACTTTTTCTGTAAAGACTCAGAGGGCCTTCTGGTCACTGTCACAACTACCCAGCTCTGCCAATGCATGGAGAAAGCAGCCACAGATAATACTTAAACCCAGGGGTGTGGCTGTGTTCCAGTGAAACTTGATATGGACAGAGAAATTGGAACTGCATAGAAATTCTGCCCACTGTGAAATGCTATTTGTCTTTTGATTGTTTTTCAAGCTTTCCATATAGAGGGCAGAATGTGTCCTGTGGGTCACAGCTTGCTGATCCCTGATCTACAAATAGCACAATCCTCTACAAATAGAGGTTGTATATTGTGTGTTCATCCATAGCACACCATTCTGTCGTATCACCCGACTTTTCAATACAGCTTTACATTTTCATAGGATCATGTAACCTGATCCTCTTATCTACCCTGTTGTGAGGCACACTTCACATTTTATTCCCATTTCACCAATGAGAAAACAGACTCTAAGAAGTCGAGCGCTCAGTTAGCAAGTAGTAAAGCCAGACTGTAACTTATGTCTTCCAACTCCTTGTCTGGTATCCCCATGAATATTTCACATCATAGAACTATACTCCATGTCAGCTACTTTCCCACAGATACAAGTACACACCCACAACTCCCCAAGTCTGTGTGTGTCATCCTTCAGATCACTTTTCCTAATCCTGCCACAATTAGGGTGTTGGTACAGTGCTGAGAATTCTCCTTGAGAATCCCAGCCTCCTACCTAAGACAGTCAGACATGACACTGACTTCACAGAAGGAGGGACAATGAGCAGCTGGCTACTGCTTCTGCATATCCACATACAGTAAGGAGGAGAGTCTCGGGATCAACTGTGGACCAATTAACTCCCAAAGCATCAATAGGCTGCACCTTTGGAGACAGAGTTCCTTCATCTACGTCAAGAGTTGACAACTAGATGCTTGTGAACACTGAGAATGTAAGGTAAGTGAGTGACCTTGGTGGGGGTGGTGGGTGGCAGGGGTGGAGGCTTACAGCAAATTGGATAACATTTGCTCCTTGCTCCACCCAAAGGTGGTAGATGCTACTCAGCTTTAGCCAACGGTTGCCAGATCTGGAAATCTAATATTTTAATGATAGCATACGAATTTTTCTTTTAAGAGTATCAGGTCGAAAGATATCCATAAGCCACCGTGTGCAGCCTTTGCCCTGAGGCTGGTCTCTAGACTTTGAGCAGCTGTTGCCATCTTGTAGTACATATAAGAAGATGATTCTCTTTCCTAACAACACTCATTACTGGCAGCCAGAGAGGGGAGGATGCATGCATTTTTTTGAGAAACAAGCAACCACATGACCCTGAATAAAGCAGGATGGAAGCTAGGAGGCGTGAAAGCTTAGTCTTTGGAAATAGATAGAGACTGAATTATTCAAGACAGGTTCAGCCCAGGGCAGAAATAAAAAATATATCCTTGCTGGGTCCTGATTCAGACTAAATTGAACTTGACGATCCCCTGTAACAAGACACTTTTGATGGAAATGAAGATGATCATCATAGATGCCCTCCAACATGGTGATTGATAATGTTCCCTCTTCCAAATCACAGCAATGTCCTTGAGTCCCAGGAAGGTGCCTGGCTTGGATCCAATACCCAGACTCTGTCTGGATCCAGAGGAAGGCACTCTAGGCTGGATAGATACTCTCTCCCTAGTTTACACTCTGTAGCACCTGCCATCTTTGCTGAGCAAGCGTGTGGAAATCAACACTATGGAATACCCTTGCACCAGGTACTTTATCTCATTTGATATTTGTAAAACAAGGAGGTAGGGACTGCTATTATTCCTGTTTTATTCTAGGAGTTTAACTCTCTCAAGGTAAAAAAAGCTAGTGGGAAGTCAAACTAGAACATGAATCCAGGTCGGAACCCAAAGCCTGCTCTCTCACTGAGATGTGAAGAGCACTTGCAATTTAGATCCTAAAACATACATCTAGGGTGGCTGAGCTTGTATAGCTCCTTCATGGAAAGGAAGGGATGATGGGGAAAGAGAAAAGATGACGACAACCGACAGGTGTGATTCCTTACAGGGCTGCCACAGACCAAACAAGGCTGCAAGGGTGCTGTCACCTGGGGAGCTCGACCTCCTCTACATCTGAGCCTGACACAGAGCTCGGCCCCCACATCACACGCCTCCTAAGTATTCTTACATCCAAAAAAGCATTATGAGTTTATGCTCTGAAGTCAGAAAGACTCAGGGGCCTCACCGCTTTCTCCTGAATTTATGCAACGTATTTAACTTTGTCATCCTTTGATTTTCTCATCTGTACCTAAAGATAATAAAAGCACCTGTACCTCACTGGGCTGCTGGGAGGATTAAACAATGAGTGGAAAGTGCATATTAGCATGGTGCTTGGCATAAAATCCTAGTTCAATACAATGTTGGCCATAGTCTGTTTGCTGGAACCCCTTGTTTTAAAACAATTACAGATTCACGGGAAGCTGCAAAAATCATACAGAAAGATCCTATATATCCTTTACTCAATTCTCCTAGATGGTCATGTCTTACAGTACGACAGCAAAACTAGGAAACCAGCGTTGGAAAAGTATTACAGTTTTAGGCCATTTTATCACACGTGTATATGGTTTATTTTTATAATAATACCTATTTTTTTTAACGATTATGAGAGGCAGTATAGGACTGTGGGTAGTATGAAGCACCTGATGCCAGGCTGGATTCTCAGACTGACTCGGCCTTTCCCAGCTGTGGGACCTTCAGCAAGTTAATTCACTGCTTTGTGCCGTGGGCCCCCTTCTCTGTAAAAGGGAAACAACAATAATAGTACTTCTCTGACTGGGTTACTAGGAGGATTAAATAACCTAATATATGTAACATGCTTAAACAGTAGCAGGCAGGCACTTAATTAAAACTCTATGTTTCTTTAAGCTACTATTATGTTCACTAGTGCCTATTCCTGGGAGCCAGGAAGGGAGTGGGAAGAATAATTTTGGTCTAACTTCTGTCTGTTGCAAGGCTCAGACCTTTTTTTCCTTTGTTCAATGGTCACGATGCTTTACAGAAGTGAGCCAAGGAAACACCAGGGGTCTGCTTTTGTTATTTTGGAATAAACCCATGTTGTAACTTGAATAGAAAACTTGGGCCTGAGGAGCTTGCCTTTGGAAGGGTGGGGTTTCTGTTGGGGAGCCTCGGTTGACTCCAGGTTCACTGTTTTGGAGGGTAAGCGGGCAAGGGACATGGGAGGGGCAGAGCCAGGAAAGGCCAGCGCCTGACCCTGGATTAACACCAACGCAGAGTGCTCTTGCTTCCTCTTAAAGACTCCTTCATCCATCTGGATGGTGGTCCCCTAGATGGACTTCACAGCTGAGCAGCACTAGCCCACCTCAGAGACTGATGACTCAGGACCCAATCCTGATAACAGCTCCCACGGGAGGAGAACTGGTTCTGGCCACAAGCTCAGGCTTCAAGGTCAAACTTCCTAAGACCTTACATCCCCTTATGCACTAGTATTAGAGCAATGAGGTAGAAAAGAGGAAGGAAATCCAGCTGCATGGAGGGCTTCACCCCAAAACAGGCTGTTGCTATGGGTGGAGGGATGACAACCATCATGCTAACAGCTCCCACTTAGTAAGCACTCAGTTCTCAGGCCAACTTTTGGTGTAGTACCATCTTCCCATCTTTTAATTTCTGTATTAAAAATCTTTTTCAATTGAAGTATAGTTGTGGTACAATGTTACAGAAGTTATAGGTGTACAATACAGTGAATTCAGTTTTTAAGGGTTATACTTCATTTATAGTTATTTTAAAATATTGGCTATATTTCTCACATTGTACAATATATCCTCATAGCTTATTTTCCTACCTAATAGTTTGTACCTCTTACCCTTGCCTCTATATTATCCCTCACCACCTTCCTATCTTATAGGAAGAGAACAGGAGGCTGGAGAGGCCAAGGTCACAGCTAAATATGCCACAGGGCCAGGATCCAAATCCAGGATCACAAACTCCCAGACTGGAGCTCTTAGCCACCAGGCCGCACTCCCTATTTCATGACCACAGCTCCTCCTGGCTGGGCTCTCATTTTGTCCTTTATTAATGCTGTGGTTCAGTTCTGGTTATAGCCTTTCTACAATGACCTTATGCATCCATCCTTGCATTAATACTGCACTGAAATGGTTATACTACATCTTTAAAATGAATAAACAGCAACAAAACAATGCACACCTCAGTTAGATAACATTAAGAAAAGGAAGAAGAATATTTTCTTTTCTGGCCAAGCAGGTCTCAGTCTGCAAGCTGAGAGGTACAAAGTCAGACCAGTGGCTTCGCAGAACCCCATTTCTGTCCTGGGATCCCATTAGATACATGGGTCAGTTCACATCGGCTGGGCCTGGAGCTATACTGTACAAACGTGCCTTGAAACCTGCCTTGAAACGTTCCTGTCCTGGAAGTTCCTGCTCCTCCACTTCCAGCCTGCTCTCATCCTCCGTCCTTCTATAACTACACGAGGCGATGACGCCAGTGGAGAGACCTGAACCAGCAGCTCTGACCGTCTACTTCCTGCCTGGGCCCCTGTCCCAGGCTGCTGAGCCTCGCAGAGTGGACTGCGATGACTCACCTGCGCTCCGTGCCGGCCCCACTCACGGCTCTGCCCCACTCAGTCCGGAGCCCCAGTCTGCACCTGAACATCAGATAAACAAACCATGGAGGCCTGATCACATTCCACACTGACTCCTTTCCCTCAAAACCCAACGGGAAAAATCAGATTCCATCATTTGGAATCTGTTTGGCTTGGAGCCATGACTTCATGCCTTACCCAAGACCTGAGTCAGAACGGGGCTGAGAGGTACAAAGTCAGCTCTCTGACTGTAGCTGTACCTCTCAGCCCACAGACCGAGGCTCAGCTCAGGAGAGCCCCAGAGGCAGGCATCGTCCTCCCAACCCTCCTGGAACCAGGGCTCTAAGTTATGACCAAAGAAAAGCTGGTGTGCCCAGTGGAGAATGTTCCACTCCTGCTGCGGGGACAGTACCCACCAGGCTTTCCCCAGAGCTGTTTAGTGAGGGGGGAACAGCAGCAGGCCACAAGCTCCCCCTGAATCTTGGACATCGTTTTCCTTTTATTCTGCCTTCAAAGAGGGCTAAAAGAGCAACCGGATCTCAGATTTCTCGCCTAGAAATAACCACAGATGGCATGGGTACCAACCGCAGCCTTGGTTTCCATGAACGTCCAGGCTCTCCGGAAGCCACCGCACTAATGTGGATCCCAGCTCTCTGCTTCCCTCTCTGTATCACTGTCATCTGCTACTAGCTGGCATGACCAGTTCTCCCTGGACTTCTGGTTAAGCACAGATGTTAATTACACACAACGAGCCTAGGACTAACAACACATTCTGCTCTCCTTCCGTGTCTAGGACACTAAAGCTTCCGCCCCAGGTCTCCCTGTCAGGCAAGCAATGTGCAGTAGTTCTATCAGCTGGACAAAACCCTGCGGTCGTCTGCACAGGTGGGCAAGGCTGTGGTTAGGGAAGGTGCCTGTTCTGCGGGAGACGGTGCAAGGGGCCCCTGATGGGGGGTGGAGAAGGGAGATGCTGGACAAGCACTTCAAGCAAGGCCACCATCAAGCATCTGAAGAGAGACCTTTCTACATTTAGTTCAGCTACTCAATGAGATTCCGGAAAATAGAAATGGCAACTGGGCTTTACCAATGTTGGGGGCTCAGAACTGACAACTTAGGGGTCAAAGCCCTGGTGTCTAAGCGGGGGCCTCCGAATTACCCTTCCAAATGGCCAAAGGCCCTCCAGTGAGGAAAACTGTACATTAAAATAGAAAACATTCGACACTAAAGAGAGCCATGTCAAAAATCCTGACTCGGCATGACTAACCATTCTCAAGACCACACTGCTGAAGGGTCCTGACCAATTTAAGAGTGTTTAAAAAGCACTTAAAATAGATCACCTTCCTGCTCTCCCAAACTTTATCAGTTATTCTTGGCTGTGAATAAAACCGATGGTGGGACTTACTTAAAGCTATACTTCATAATCCAGTTACTATTCTTAAGGGAAAATATTAATGCATAAAATCCTCTTGGCTATATACCATGTGGAAAAAATATAGTGCAACAAGATTCTTCCGCGCATGCACACACACTCAGCCTCTCTGCCCAAGACAGGGCCTCTGCAGGCATGACTTGACTTTTGGGGACCCCTTTCATCATATGCAATGTAGATGTAGACATCCCCACAGGATGCCTCCCTCATCTTGACTGCTTCTTGCAATCAGAGGAACATTCTAGGCCTATCTTGTAAGCCTTTGGCTACTTCCACCCTCCACCTGACCTGCCTCTCAGCCACTGCATATCTCATGCACTGGCTTTTTCCTTTCCTTCCATCCACCCAGTGTCTGTCTGTCCACTGCCATGCCTGTGGCAGCTTCTCCCCACCAAAACTGCTCCTTCCTCCATCCTTGCACAGCCAGGGCCTTCGGCTCACTGGGGTCTCAGCTCAGATGCCTCCTCAGAGGCGGGAGGCCTTCCTGGCCCTCAGTATACAGCAGTCTGCTTGCTCCTCACTCTGTGTTTCCACGGCTGTTTTTAAAATCTTTTCTTTTTATAGAACTTTCTACTCTCGCTTGTCTGACCTCCCCATGAAAGAATGAAAGAGTGTGTGTTCCACAGTCAGAGGAACACCTTACTCACTATTGAATCCACATCACCAAGAACAAGCCCCTGAATGCCCCAAATGGAGTGAACAGCCATGAAAAGAGATGTGTATAAGAGACAGGGTCTAGGGAGGCGGGGGTGGGGGTGGGGGTCTGGTCATCCATCCTGATTTCCATGGTCCAGCATTGTGAGGACATTGACATTTTCAAATGATTCTTGTTAAAGCAGTTCCATTATGAGGCAGTTTTGTGGATGAATGCTATCCCCCAAAGACACAAAGTATATGAAAAATACTTTTCAGGATAAATTTATGACTCCGGATCTTTCACAGTGCTCCAATCTCATACTTCTGGATCAAGCTGGAACAGTTAGACAAAGGGCAGGCTCAGGAGATGCTCACTTGTCTTAAAATATGTGTTTAAAGTTAAAGAAGCTACTCGAATGAACAGCCCTAATTAATCCAGTGTCTCATAAAGAGCATCTTCGAAATGTCAGAATTTACCTCCATCACTCAAGTTAAAGTCTTACCCCCACTGGAGGCATCTCCTAGCAAGTCATCATGCTATTTCAAGAGGGCCGTGGGTCAGTGAAATACTGAGTATTTTTTGATCAAATATAAAAGTGACCGGTTACTAAAACAAAATACTTTTGCCAAGTACTTTTAATTCTCCCACTTTCTAAATGTCTTATTTAAAAAGTAACAGATTCTCCTTTCTTAATGTTCATATAATCGCTTGTTATAAACTCTTGTAGGATAATTAGATATCTTCAGTGTTTTTACCTAGCCCCTAGGGATGTTAACATTAATAAAATGCCAAGAAGGAAAGGCCAAGCAATTCATTTCCCAAACATATTTGGCCGTGGAACCTTTTCCTGTGGTCTGTTTCACATGACCAGTATTCTGAGAATTACTCTGGGGATCAGTTGAGGCTGAAGTAAGTCCTCTACTTAATAATCATCATCCTAAGCTCACAGATAAGGAAACTAAAGCTGTCCAGTGTGCTGGCCTCCATTCTGATGCACCGAAGGAATGGCTGAGTGTCATCAGGCCCTGTGGGACAGAACTATGTCTTCCCTCTGACTCCCTGTAGGGCCTGAGCCTGTCGGTAACACAGCTTACTATCTGCTGTTTGTTGCTGTTTAGTCGCTAAGTCGTGTCTGACTTGTTTGCGACTCCATGGACTGTAGCCCATCAGGCACCTCTGTCCATGGGATTTCGCAGGCAAGAACACTGGTATGGGCTGCCATTCCCTTCTTCCTGACCCTGGGGATCTTTCCGACCCAAGGATCAAACCCACCCCTCCTACATTGGCAGGCGGATTCTTTATCACTGAGCCACCAGGGAAGCCGGCTAAGTCTCCCAAATTTCCAGCATCCTTCTGGGAGTGGACATGGCCAAGTTCATGAGAACTAAATCACTATACACACAAAGCCGTGTGCTAGCGTGTCCAAGCACCAGCTAGGAAACCAGAGACGTGCTCCAAGCCAGGCCACCATCATCGAGAGGTTGGGAAGATGCCCAGTGATCTTGGCCACTACGGACACAGAGTGGACTCCGAAGGCCACAGTGAACTCCCAAGGTGGTCTAATGTCTATACTGGCTTGTGTATGTAAAGAGCATCCAGAAAAGCGGCTCTACGGGCACAGCTGTGGGAGGTGGGAACGGTGCCTATGTGCTGGCGTCCTGTTTTCCTTCCTGTGTCTGACAGTCACTGGGGAAAACGAAACAGAAACCAGAAATCACCTTCCTACTTCAAAGTGAAACCTGAAAATATGCAGGAACCACCTACTCAGTGTGGTAGAATGAGCCTTACTGAGGCACTATTTCACTCATCCGCCTCGGTGCCACTGTTTCCTGAAAGCTCACTGCTGTCATGGACTTTGCATGTGTTCTTTAATCCTTTATACAATCCTAGGAGGAGTCTCTTTTATCCCATTTTACAAATGAGGTAATGAGGTCAGCAAAGTCAGAGGTCCACAGATGGGGCAAAGTCAGAATGTGAAGCTGGGTTGATCTGGTATCATAGCTTGAGCCTCCCCTTCATCCATCCAACAGATATGTAGGAATCCCTATTAAGACAGGGTTAAATGGATCAGACAGGACTTCTGCTCTCAGGAAGAAAGAAGAGGTTAAGATGAAAGGCCCAAGGCAGACAGAGTCACTGGCAAACACTGATAAAGAAAATGCCTTCTGTATCCAGTCACTATTTTAAATCTTTTTGTATAAATAAACTCATTTGACTCTCATGAAAACCCTATGGGGTGAGTACTATTATTCCCATTGTACAGATGAGAACATTGAGTCACAAAATGGTTAAGAACCTGCCCAAGGTCACACAAACAGAAAGGATGGAGCTGGGATGGGACTCTGGCACGTGTGGGCTTGACCACTGCACTACTTGGCATAGCAAAGAGAGGCCGGGGCAAGCCTGGAGCTGAGCTGATGAGACTGGGCCAGGCTCCTGGACAGTGGCTCTGCGGCCTGCCTGCTGGGCTGTGCTGGCTGCAGTCGTCCAGGTCGGAATGCCCTTCTCAAGCTTCAACCACCCGGCCCAGGGCCCCTCTTCCCCTCTCTCTGCCTTGTCAGAAAGGCACAGCTCAATCATCTGCTGGCAGTGATCGTTTTTCCTCAGCTCTGTCCTTAGCCTTTTGACCTCAAGGCCCCTATTACTAACCTAACAGGCATGTCTAGTGCGATCTGCCCACAGACAATGATCCATCAACCCTTACAGACTAGACTATGTTAAGCCCTCAATAAAAATGGGCAATTTAAGCACTTATTATCCAGCCAGCTAACTAAGGGGAGACTTTTTATGTTATTACTTCTAATTCTTATGATCACCCTATTTTATAAATAGGATCCTTAGGCTCAGAGAAGTAACTCACCCAAGGGTGACCCAGGAAGCAAAATGCTAAGTAAAAAGCTTGGGGGACTTGGAATCCCTGGGAGATCCCACCACACGGTGCTGCTTTTCCCAAGACATGCATGAAACTAACCACAAGGAGAAAACGGGAAAGACCCTGGTAGTGACGCAGATGAAGCAACACTGGAGAGGTTGCCTCCAGCCAGGAGGAGGTGGTGGCATTTAAGTGGCTGCAGCTGCCTCTCACAGGGGAACATGCTGGGTTGAGCAGCTAAGTTCTCGGCACTCCAGGAACAAGAACCTCCACCCCAAACCACAGTCTCAGCTATGGCATGACACCCAGCAGACTGTCTCCCACACCAGAAGTATGCACCAAGGTTCCGATGTCCCTGTGCATTCATCTGGCAGGCGATCTCCAACATCTTCTCCCCAGACAGCTCATCCTGGTTCTACCCAGGCTGCCTGGCAAATCCGTATCTGCCCCTTGGTGTTGAGGCCACTCCCCTCTCCAGTGCTGGCTCCCAGCTCCATCCTGGCTAGAAACCATCTCTAGTTTCCCTTTTAGCACAGCTGCCCACACCCAAGCCTCAAGCTCTCTGGCTCCACTAAAATCCAGGGTGTGGCCCCAATATACACATACAGCGTCAGGCTTCCCACTCACTCACAGGAGCCTCCATACCTCCCTGGGCCTTTCTGTTGAGACCATCACCAATATCTTGCCAACCAGACTTCGGAATTCTAGCACAGCCTTCTGTCTCTGCCTGGTAGGTGGGCCGCTGCACTGCAGAGCCCAAATAATTTTTCTTCTTCTGAAAACCCAAAGAATCCCCTGTGGTCCAGTAGTTAGGACTCCATGCACTCACTGCCAAGGGCCCGGGTTC